>JAEMPF020012203.1:17735-20235 GCA_022496165.2 Catalaphyllia jardinei | reverse complement strand
ATATGATATACACAGCTATTTTTATTATCCCCTCATGGGCACAATAATGACCTTGTCACAACCCAGAAGATTGTCGTCTATATATGGTCATATGAAAAATGGACATTACCAAGCAGGGAGCGGTATTTGTCTATTGAACAGTTATTGCTTCGGGTTTTGAGACCGCTAAATGATTGGATGTCATCTGAAGGAACTAAAATCAAATTTAAGTGAATCCAACCAGTTTTACCTTGAACACATCTGACTCAAGGTTCCTGTGGTTTCCATCATTCCAGGCGATGAATGCCTTCGCTTCAAATTTCTTCCTGAAGCAGATCGCTCGCAGACGTACGACTATCGAAAAGTGTCAGGTGGCCACCCCATCGGTGACAATACACTGCAGAGAGACTGGTATCGATTTGTTGGCTTGGCGGGAGATCGAATGCCAGACGAGTGTGTTCCGTCATACCATTGCGGTACCCATGCTGCAGGTTGGCTTCGAGGAGGACATCCGTCAGTTCATGATGGAGTGGTGTCAAGAACAGTATGCTATCACTGGATCAAGAACTGCTGCTGGAGGAGTAATAACATCCTTGTGAGAAACTGTGGTAGTTTCTTCGTGTACAGGTTGCAGAAACCCCCTGGATGCCAGTATCGTTACTGTGGTGTTGGATCTCCCGGTAAGAAACAGTTTTCTTTATTATAACACATTGACGAGAAAGCGACACATTTCTAAGGACTTGAAAGAAAAGAAAAAAGTTTTTCGTTGTAGTTCTTCTGTATTTTATTCTCGACTGCTTGTTCTCGTCTAAAGGTTTTCTGTTTTCATCTTTTTAGTTCTCGTCCTTTGCATTTACCGACTTTTATCGACAAGTCTTCGTTTTCAGTTCGATCTGCATGTTTATTTCCTCAGTGCTTTTCTTATACTAAAATGAAAAGTTATCCATAGTTCTTTCATACAATCAAATATGAAAGACTCATCTTGGTATCTCAATCTTGTTTTCAGTGCAAGTATCATCTTCAGGTAAGATGCGACAATTATTACTTAAAAAAAGACTAAACCGTGTTCTATCCTGCGATACACAGACGTTTTACCATATAATTCCAGTGTTCATCTCGCAAGAAATCGTATGAAATAGTAACTTGTACACCAAATATCTTTGACACATAAACAGAACAGACAGAACCTTCAAATTGTAAATAAATACATTTCTAGCAAATACATGTAGGCTTCTAGTTAAGACAGACGAGGCTGAAAATGGGAAACAAGCGAAAAACTCTCAGCTGTGAAACGACGAGTTAAAACTGTCAGCCTTGTTACATCTTATTGTAGCAATATCTCAACCGTTTCCCGTAATTGCTTTTACATACCTTCCTTTTTTCAGAATGTTTCCACTACAAGAATCTGACTACTTTCAACCGTGCCAAAGGGTACAAGGGAGCTGACAAATGTGACAGATCACTTTCCAGGGGCTGGTATCGATTTCAAGGACCTGCTGGTAAACAGATGCCTGATTCGTGCGTGCCTACGCACCGGTGTGGTACTCATGCGCCAGGTTGGCTGAGAGGTGGGCACCCTACAGTGGCTGAAGGAGCTGTTAAACGGAAAGTGTGTTTCCATTGGACCTCTGGCTGCTGTCAGTTGTCTACCAACATCCGGGTTCGTAACTGTGGTGCTTTCTATGTGTACAGGTTATATCCACCACCAGCTTGCAGTCTACGTTATTGTGGCGACGGGGAGCAAGGTATATTCTAACGTGAAATTAGGAGTGTCGCTCTCTTTGTTAACGTCTACGATTTTTGCCTCGTAATTGACTTATGTTTTTATCATAGAGCAGTTTTCAATTGAGTGTCGTAAAACCAAAGCTACTCACTCTAGCCAATCACAAAGGACAAGGACAATCCGTTGAACCAATCAAAACTCCTAATTAGCGTGTAGCTGACGCAAAGCGCGCGAAAAAGAGTGCGAGTGAGTCAGAATAGGCGATTTCCGAGTTCTCTTTTGCCTCTGTTTCAAAACGAGTCCAAGTGCGAAACCTTTCATATGAAAATGAGTTCTGCATGCAGTTTCACGTTCATGTCATTTTGATAAGAATGGTTTCGCACTTAGACTCGGTTTGAAACAGAGGCACAAGGAAACTCGGAAATGGCCTATAGTCCACATTCGATGTATAAATAATCTGACATGGCTCCGATACTTTCAGGACAAACTTCCATATTTGGTGTTGCTTTATTTGTATCCATATATCTTTTGGGAATTGAGAAACAAAAGAAACTTAAAAAATTGACAATTTTGACCCGAAAGCCTCGGAGCCATGTTCGAATGTGATATATCGAACGTGGGCTATATATTGGCGCACGTGCTGATTTTAATTCTGATTGGATGAAAATGTGGCGCGAATATATTTTTTAAGCCAATCGAGTAGCGTAGTCGATGCAAAACTACTTTTCGACACTCGAATGAAAACCGCTCTATCACTTCACAACTTGCTACACCGTGCTGACGAGACCCAATAAGGTC
>JAEMPF020012203.1:3136-17335 GCA_022496165.2 Catalaphyllia jardinei | reverse complement strand
TCGTAACATCGAAACATGTCTTCTAAATTTAAATTTAAAAATGTCGTCAACCTTCTTAAAGATAACGATTTGCTTTCTGCTGTCACGACCTTTTGGTTCCATTGTCTACAAGTACGTTTAAATGTTAATAAAAACGAACAAAGTTTCAACCTCTCCGAGGTCGTTTTCAAGTTCTACTAAGAAAACATGAAATAGCATAAAAATTAATCTTTTATATATTTGTATGCTATTTTATACATTATTTTACTAGAACTTAAAAGTGACCTCAGGGAGGTTAAAACGTCGTTGATTTTTATCGTGGATTTATATTCAAATGACCTCAAAATAATAATCTCATTTTGTTTTCAGCACCATCTTCAGCTCCAGGTAAGAGTTGTACAAGTTAACAATAATACACACTGAACTAAAGCGGTATTTCCCGATCTAGCTTAGGAGAAAAACGTCGACAGCCTAAACATCCATGTTTAATCAGCTGATCATTAAAGCACATTCAGCTTTGTTTGGCTGTTTTAACAATTATTATCATTTATTTGCGAAAGTTGTGCTTTCTTTTTCATCACGGTTTTCTAGTAGATCTGATTATGTTAAAAACGCTTTTTGTACACATATTCGTACTTACCAAGGTTTTGGTGGAAAATGGTCCATGCTTGGTTTAAATAAACTCTTGCTACGTGCATCTATCCGGTACACCAAAACCAAAGCCAACCGAATTAGTTTTTCATGTTTCGTGGCAGCTAGTTTCACTTTCATCAATTGTGTTGATGTGTACATGTAGTTTCCATTAGGGGATTAGCTATTGTGTTTGCTTGGACTTTTCATTATTTCACACTTGGCAAACTCGATCGAAGATATGTGCTCAAAGAGAAGGAGAAACACTAATAGCACCTTTTCTAATATAATGCATTCTATTGCAATTAGATGATCATTTACTATCACTGCGTTCTTTTCTAGAATGTTCTTTCTACATGGTTCTGGATAAGCTTGACCGCTCACAAGGCTACATAGGAGTCGGAAAATGCGATAGATCTCTGCGTAAGAGCTGGTATAGGTTTCAAGGGCGTGCCGGCAAGCAGATGCCTCAATCTTGTGTGCCTAAACATCGGTGTGGTACGCATGCGCCAGGTTGGCTTGATGGAAGACATCCTAAAGTAAGCGAAGGCGCTGTCAAACGCAAAGTGTGTTTCCATTGGTCCCAGAGTTGTTGTCGATATTCGTCTTCCATCCGCGTTCGTAACTGTGGAGCGTTTTACGTGTACGAGCTGGATTCTACACGCTTCTGCAGTCTGCGTTACTGTGGCGACCGTCTGTAAGGTACTGATATCAACTTTTTATTTGATTCGCTGCTGCTTACTTATTATACGCTATTTTGTAAATTAACAGCAAAGCAATCAGCAAGAATCACAGGTAGCCTAAGCTCACTATTTCAGCATATATTAATATCGAAGAGTGCGGCTTAGAAAAGCAATGTTCGACAACTGATATGATTATGTAAGAGATCGACCATCAGGCCTCATCCACCATATGGGAGTTCGGTTGTAAAGTTAATAATTAATCATTCTTCGTTAAAAGAGTTTGTATGAGAATATTCCTGTTGCTTATAAATGTATGAAATTCGCAACAAAGTTTTCCTTTTAACTCACCGATGTTGTTTCCTTGTCATTTCTTGTGATTTTGTAGCGTTTTAGGCCTCCTAGATGCAGTCCAAGGCTTTTCTTGAGCAGCCGCTTTTTCCACCCCTAAAGTGGAAAAGGCCTGATGGTCGATCTCTTACATAATCATATCAGTTGTTGAACATTGCTTTTTTAACCCGCACTCTTCGATATTAATATATGCTCAAATACTGAGCTTGGGCTACCTGTGCAAGAATGTCTGTATTTTTTTATACTTGCAAAAGCTTCAATTTTTCTAGCAATGGCCAAGACCGCAGCGTTATTTAACATCTATCAATCAGCTTATCTATCAGCTCCCTGACTTAAAAAGTTATCAGCAATGGAAAAAATGTATTTCTTCTATGATTTCCGGTTTGAGGTTGTTTGAAAGAATTTGCTGATGTTTCTAATGTCCCTGCTGCCTATCTTTAGGTTTTTAATACTGCTATTTTCCACTACGACAAGCGTTTCATGTTGTACTGATTTTAATTTTCACTTTGCAGTTCTAGATTCAAGGTCCGATGGCGGAATTAACCTTGGTGCAACTGTACCTCGAGGATTACAACACAATGTAGTATTTTTGACGATTGTGTACAGTCGTGTTAAATTTATTACGAATCACTAGTTTAACAGAAATAGGCTAAGATGTACCAAGGAAGAACTTAAAAGGACTACCTAATGCTGATCTAAGACAGTGTTGTGCGCAGCTTTGAAACGAAAAGATATTCTTATTGCTGTTTAAATTCGCGCCGTCTGAACTGAAAAACCTAAACAGTCATTGGCCAAAGATAAAGCATAAGCTGTAAGAAAAGTTGTTGTATCAGCACGTTTCAGCGGAAACATGATGCATCCTTCAGTCGCTAACAAAAAACAAAGAAACAAAGTCTGTTATAACGACTTGGCGCCGTTTTTGCTAGCCATACATTATGCTAGACTGTAATGGAAGGGTATTAATGGTACTTGTTTGCACACCGTGTACTTTGCTTACGTTGTTCGCAGGTGAAATTGCCAGGAAATGTTAATTAACTATTATGGAATGAAATAATAATTAAAAACAAAGAAAGAAGTAAGCTTAACTATTTAGCCATGACTTATGCCCAACTGGTAAACGAGTAGTCGTTATACACATGTGACTGCCTCATGCGCAAATTAAACGTAGTCCACTGGATATTATATAATAACCCAAGTTATTCTCGCATTCTGATTGATTCTCGCCTATGATCTATTAGAGGACAGATGCACGATTGACGTCATTATAACAACGTTTTTCCCTCTGCCGTTTTAAATTGGCGGAAAGTTTTGAGAATTATGATAATATTTTACGTGACTGGGCAAAAGATAAGGTACAAAAAAAGTCTTGCCGAGGCATTGAACAGGTTCGAGAAGCCAGAAAACGAAAGATAAAGCCGTTTCTTTTAGAAAATTATACAGAAACAATTTCTAGCAGCCTTAGTCGGCAGTCGAGCGAGACTAAACCACACGCAACTTGGTCTTCAGTGGTAAGCCGAGAACCATTGCTTTATCTAGAATTTTACAAACCCACTAAACAAAATGTTTCTGAGATTAATTTAAAAAAATCCACTTTTCCCAGTGTCAAAACAGCTGTTGACACATTGGTTGATGTCAGGAATGAAACATCAAAACATCACCTCTTAAAATCGGTAAAATAAAATACATAACCTTGCTTTCCGATGCGTATATGTGTCTCCAACACTGTATCGAGTTGATTTGAGAATCACCAATCACAGAAGACAAAATCTCCACCGTCATTTACGCTCCTTTCATTCAAAACTCGAATCAAATGGCCTCTAGGTTGACCGCAACCACAAGTTTTCCGAGGGTATTTTTTCAACTCTTGTAATTTTCAAGGCAACGTCCAAGCTTTTCGGCTCACAGGGCTGCTCCGATGACAAAAACTGACTTGATTTTTCCAGCATTTTCTTCAAGCTTTGTAGATTTCGTAGTTCAATTTTGCTTTCGCTGCAAGTCTTCATTCAACGAGGACCGACGGTCGAGTCAGGTTTGACAGTGGCGTGATTTTTCTCGACCAATCACAATTCTTTGCTACGCATAGCATCCAATGAAATTGCTTCATTTTGTATAGATCATAGATCACGTGGCTATTTTTCGTGCAAAGTCGGGGCAAAGGCGGAGCAAAAGGCCGGCTTCCGCGTTATGTTGAAATATTTTGAAACAAAAAGGGCTTTTCGTTATTATATAAAACAAATAGATTCCATGTTGCCGTTCGCCTGATTCAGTAATAGATCACAGAAGACGTCAAAATGTGGTAAGAACATCAGTCACACACTCGGCTAGGCCTCGTGTGCCACTTTTTTGTT
Source organism: Catalaphyllia jardinei (assembly GCA_022496165.2). Classification (NCBI taxonomy): domain Eukaryota; kingdom Metazoa; phylum Cnidaria; class Anthozoa; order Scleractinia; family Caryophylliidae; genus Catalaphyllia; species Catalaphyllia jardinei. The sequence continues at coordinate 13,347 of JAEMPF020012203.1, read as the reverse complement.
CTTACCACATTTTGACGTCATCTGTGATCTATTACTGAACAGACGCACGCAACATGGAATCTATTTGTTAATTTGTTAAATAAAAGGGCTAACGAACGGATGAGAAAGGGATCTTCCAGCCGTTTAAAACGGTTTCAAATACCGTTCAAGCAGTCATGGAAAACTTTCGAACGGATGCCGTAAACGTTCGAACGGCACAAAAATGTTTTGAACGGATGATGCCAGCCGTTCAAACGACTAAGGAAAAATTCAACCGGATGACGCAAGTAGTTCGAACTTCTCAAGACATATTTCCAACAGATGACGCCAGGCGCTCGAACGGGCAAAGAAACGGTTCGTATTGAACGACTGGCTATAAATAGCCCGCAAGCAGGCTCACCTTTGAGTCACGCGCGCGAGCGGCAAAGGGCAAAGCGATCCGGCGAGAAGGATTCTGGTGAAGAGGTACCATGGAAGTCACATTTTCGTCTTGCAGCTTCGTCGCTCGATTTCGCGCTCGTGGCTACGCCGCGCGCTCTCTCTCCAACGTTAACCTGCTCGCAGGCTAGGCTATAAACGCTTAGCGGCTGAATGCGAGAGATCCTGTTGCTTTGTGAGAGGTCACCTGCATACAACAGGATAAGAGCATTGTAGGATGTCAGAGATCTTAGGTAGGTAGGCGACCAGAGTTAGGTCGGACGCTCTAGGTTATCGGGGTTATAGTTCTTGCCATTGAATATCTAGACGAAAATACTTCCTTTGCACATTGAATATTCCCATGGGATAAGTGAAGTGAATGCTAAGAAATTACAGCGCCCAAAGAAGGGCTAGTCAGCCACCTTCTCTTGAGAACTCCTGTGTCTGTCCCTGATCTGAATTATCAACATCAGCTTGATAAAGGGAGGTATAACTGATCAATCAGTATGAAACTGCTGGAGAGTGCTGAAAACTATCAAGTTGTTATATTACGTGTTATTGGTCCATTCAGTTTGGTAGCAATAACAGAAAAGGCGGCGTTTTATTTATTTATTTATTTATTTATTTACTTATTTATTTATTGTCTCTTTTTTCAATAAGAGATCAAGTATTGAATTTCAACCTTGCATGGGATAATCAACAGGAGAAATAAAATCCGAATGCAAAGGCTTATTTTATTCGTTCGTGGTTGTGGAAAATTTTTTGTCTCTAGCTGGTTGTTTGTTTTTTTCTCAACTGAAAAACTCGATTAAGCTTACATATCTTTAATCAGTAAACATTACCTCGTGGACACAATTTAGTCTGGCGTATTGAAGTATATCCCGATGGAAACTTCAAAACGTCGTGATAGCAAAGTGTTAGGAAATTTCAAGAGACATATTCATCTTGTTTTTTTTTATCATCTCAGCGAAATGTTTGTGCTGATTAGTAGAGGGAATAAAGTGTATACTTTTAGTTGAGGAAGCGAATATCCTTTACTTTAATAGGAAAGATCCAAAAGCAGACGCATATTGAATAATTATTAGAACATTTTAGTGCCCTGAGAGTCACTAGTCAGTCAGGCGCTATTTAAAATTATTTTTAAAATTCTTTAGTATATATATAACTTACAAAACTTCATCAGCTGTCTTAACTTTAGGCTAGAGAGTGGATGATTTTGGAGAACCGAGATGTTATGAGGGGAAGTGTATTGAGAGCGCTCAAGCGTTGTACATGTCCGTTTGTCTCAGTGGTGAACTTACCCATTCATAACCCAGAACGAGGATGATATGTTTAAGTGAGTATAATCACAGAATAAGCATGCAAAGGCAATCTTTTCGCAGGAGACATGCGTCTGCACTAAGATTGATCGATATTGCATGCAGTGATATCACTAAACTTAATGAATTTTCACCGTCTTAATCAATAGTGATCATTCTTCGCTGGCGTGTGCCAACAACAAGATGCAAGCTCTAGTCATTGTTATTTTGGAGTTACTTCCCTGCTTGCTTGCTTCTCAAGGTAGGGCTGTTATGCAATGGTTAAGCTTACATGTTAAAAAATATATTTTCTCGTTTGTCCGTTCTTTAAGCTGACTGGAATTTGGTGATCACTCGCATTCTATTGCACTGTATGCCATCAAAGCTATCAATCCTTAAATTGACATATCAGTTCGCAAAATTGGTCAACTTCTTTTCTTCAAGAATGGTCACAGCATTTATGCATTCCAGTAAATCAAATAGCGCAGGTTAAAACGAATTTAACTAACTGGGACAATGGTATCGTCCAGAGATCGAAATAAATCCTTAAAACAATCACTAAAAATTGAAACTCTTTGTTTAACATCAATATACTTTTGTTTTAGTCATTGTTTTACTCTGCAGTAAGCCTTCGTACACAAGCCTTCTATTTTACTTCAGTGATGAAACAATCATTATAACGAACTTGACATGATGAACTTTTAATTATCGGTAACAAAAGTTTTATTTGCCTTCGAAAAGAGCGAAGTGAGTATTAAAAGAAGTATACGTTATGTAATTGCCAAGCGATATAACTCTTCAGTAAACGGTTATATAAAGTATGACATCCAGTATAAGGACGCACTGATAACTCATTAGTAGCTGTGGCGTACAATATGAAAGCAACAGACCGTCAGGACCGTTAGTATGAAGACCGGAGACAACAATTGAGCCTAAGTGGGCTTTGCGCAAACATTTTCCCGACAGCAGAGGACTTTTGCTCTTCCAAAACAAAATGGTCTGTTACTAAAACGAGCGAGAAAATAACACGGACAAATAAGCTGCAGCGAGGCTTTGATTCCAAGTATTTGTATATGTATTTTTTTTAATTTCTCCACTTGATAATAACACCGTAGTGTTAAAAACAAATTGCAGTGAAAGGAAAATAGAAAGGGCTAACTATAGTAAGCTAATTATATGTCCTAAACTAAATAAATTTATTTACAAGTTAAAGCAAACAAGTGTAAGGTAGGAAAGAGTAAACACAATAAATAGATAGTTTACGCTAGCTTTATGCTGGTTGATTTTGAGCATAATATAACTAGCCAAGTGCTAGTATTGACTGTGAGATCCATACAGAGATTGCGTTCCTCAAATTCTTTCTATAGTATATAATTATAGCTTATCATATAGAATTCAAGCATACATGGAGCAAGGTCATTAGAATGACACACTTAGTCGTCTCTACGAGATGTAACGATAGAAGGGTGAATTCTATGAGAGAATTTAAAAAAAAATTTTTCTTCTTTTTTCTGTTTTATAGAAATGCACTGGGGGTACGGAAAAACTGGTAAATGTATTTTGTTCGTTCCAGTTATTTGACAATATGAAGACAGTAGATATTACAGCAATATTAAATATGCAGCTGTTACAGACTAACGAATTTTCCATCAATGATGAAAACTGTCAGGTAAATCACTGAATCTTTAGGATACTTTGTCAACGGGAAATTCAGCATCCTCTCACGAAATAGTGAATTGATTTAAGAACAGGAGAAATAAATGCCACATCAAATTGTCTCGTATTCAAATATTTAATTTTGAACCAGTGACAGATAAATCTGAACGCTCCAGGCAAATGTGAGCTAGTATTCCACTGGCATAAAATGGAGATCCAAGTAATGATAGAGACAATTGTATTGTCTTACAAGCGTCTAGTTGGTAAACAGGCTAATTAATAAATACCAAAAGGGGCTAAAGATCATTAATTCAAGGAGGTTTTTTTTTTATTATTTTGCAGTGTATGATCATGGAATTGCCATTTGTGGTCCAGTAGACTGGAAAAACGTTTCAGCGCAATGTGTCGAGAACACCCAGTCTCCTATCAACATTAAAACCGACAAGAATACCATGCACATGTTTCCTTATTTGGATGGGTTCCACTTCTTTGTTGATAACATGGTGGGAAGTGTCAGTGGCATTCTTGTCAACAATGGGCATGCGCCAACCTTAAGTGTTGACCAGTCCAAAACTCCCGCCATACTTACCGGAGGTCCCTGGGCAAATAAAGTGTATATGCTTAAGCAGCTTCACTTTCATTTTGGTTGTGACGCCTCCAAAGGGTCAGAGCACACTGTGGACGGCAGAGCATACTCCGGAGAGGTACGGGGGTTTAACGTTGAAAATAACTCTAAACGGTTGCTTGTCTACGACGGTGTATGGATAATCAATAGCCATTTACATATACCTTAATTGTCTCCTAGTATGACGTCTAAAAGCTAAAGGATTGCAAATGCCCTTGACAATACCTGGTGGCATGTTTGAATCACTTGTTGCACGGTAGAGAAAGCGTTATTGGCTCCAGGAATGACGAAATTGGGGTTCACGAATATTATTTACATCGCATGGCTTTGAAATGGCTCAGATTAAAATTCCAGTACATAAAATCGTTTAAAACCTACGAAAGAAGTAGCAACAATGAAATATTTGCCTCGTGATCACGATCTACAACCTCGGTTGGGCGAAATCCTTATTTGCCAAGGACTGCGCAGTGGGCTTGACAGTTTTACTCTGTGCTCTCGCTCGGTCTATAGTCTGCGTTTTAAGTGTAAAACAAAGTTAATGTATTTGGAACGCTAAACGTCCACACTTGAACAGAATCATTATCATTCTTTTTTCAGCCAATGTCCCTACCCATTCCCACCCGGCTCTGCAGCTTCAACCTAATCCTAAAGGCTTGCCCTTACAGAAACGCACCAGAATTACATCATTTTCTTCCATTCGCTTCTCGACTCCCTTGTTTTCCTTATTTTTCTTATCTTATCTTAATGACTTGTTTCGGTTTCCTTGATGACATTCAACAAAAGTTCCATCCGTTCGTGGTTCTCTATCGCTAATTTACATCATTTCGTTTCCTTTTTGTAGCTTCATTTGGTGACTTACAACACAAAGTATTTCAATTTCCAGGCTGCCGCTGACAAACCAGACGGTTTGTCTGTTGTTGCTGTTTTTCTCTTGGTAAGAAAAAATAACTTGAGTAAAAACCACTGATCAAATAAAATAAGTGAAAAACGTTTTAATCGACAGACATAATAAGCAACTACTTATTATTTATTTTATTTCATGTTAACGATAAAACAAAGGATAATGGTGGTGACGAATCGAATTGGAGGCAGTTTACGGACGCAGTGAAGAAGATAACCCAAGCAGGTAGGACATTTTAATAACCTGGTCCCAGAGGCTTTTTTTTAATAAATAAAAGAAGCAGTTCGCGTTGCAATATTTGCCAATAAAGAATAAAAGAAAGCCTCTGGGACCAGGGTAACATTTTAATTGTGACATTAGTAATTTGTTGGCAACCCAAAAGGCTCATGCTAGATCCCGAGCTTATGGTTTCCCTCCGTCCATCAGTTTATTTCCTGTTTGGCTTCCCCTTACCTCCTCAAAGTGTACCTAAATATCTTTTTGGCTCCAATCTGACAGAAGAACATCCTTCCTAAGATTCCGGGTCGGAAATCAGTATTTTTTTTATCGTTATTTAACCAGATTGCTTTCAGTGTCGTTAAAAAAGGACGAGATTTTAGGAAAGACAATTGTAAGTATTAAATCCAACTTTTTCTTTTGCAGATTCCGTTACCAAGGTCCCACTGTATTATATCAACCTGTACAAAATGATTCCCCAACTGCGAGATTTATCCAGGGTATCCTTTTACACTTACAAGGGATCTCTGACAACTCCTCCATGCTACCAGTCCGTTAAATGGATTGTGCTAGAAAATCCAGTTTCCACCAGCAGAGAAGTGGTAGGAGTGTTTTATCGTTAATGCTATTGCCGTTATATTCATACGTGTTCATATTTCTCTAAGCATTTTTCCATGCAAAACTGTTTTGTTTACTGTGTTTTCTAATCCGAATGAGTTTCATCAGCTTAATTATTATGATGCTTTATATTGTGACGTCTACTATGCAAATCTTCTTCCTGTGAAATACTTTTGGAAATATCATTGAGCGAAGAATTATAAGTAAGTCTCGGCTGTCTCACGTAACAGATGGAAGCAGGGATCGAGAAAGGCAAAAGGCACAGTAGATAACACCATTCTTGTCTTAGTAAATAACATTTGACTTAAGAGGTCACATGACTGCAGTACTATGATCTGCAGATTTGAAAACAGTTTTTTAAATATTTGACTTTTCTTTTCTTTTAGATGGCTGCGATGAGAACTCTCCAAAATCATGAAGGCCACTCCTTGTGCGACAACTTTAGACCTACGCAGCCGCTGAATGGACGCCTTCTGGCTAAACACTTGCGATACTGAGCTTGCCGGCCATCGCAAGAAGTGCATGCGTCAACAGTCACTGCGGTCAATTATTGTTTAGTTGTAGTTTAGCTGTAGGTTGTGAGCTTGGTATCTTAAATGCACAGATGCGACAACGAGAAGTATACCATAGCCTGTGACTAAGTTCTCTCTTTAGTCTAGAATGGGGCGAAGAGAAAGCGTGGGGGAAAAGTGGAGGACGAAGAGAGAGAGGGGGCAGTGAAGAGAGATGAAGGGAGACTCCCCATCCCCTACCCAAGCCCCCTCGGTCATTTCAGTGTCTACCAGTTAATTCTTAGTCCTTTTAGCCATGGTCAAAATCTTCTAGCCGGATCCTGCAGGCTAAAAATACCAGTCTGTACATGGAGATATTCAGCAAGTTTTGCGAACGACCAGTGTTAGATCGTAGAACTGATCAATCAGTTTGTAACTGCTGGAGAATGCTGAAAACTATCAGTTGTTGATTTTGCGTGTTGATATGTCTGTCTCTTGTTGATTGTTTTGTAATTAAACCATTGAGGAGGGGCGCAGGGAACCGAACTCCTCACTCGCTACCAGCTAGCTCCCGCTCGCGCCCTTTTGCTCACTCCCAGTCTCCCAATCCCTCTTCTGTTGCGTAAAGAAAAAAAATACAAGAATAGCCTCTGGAAGAGGCGGGTAATTAACTGGAAAATCTTGGTTGAAGTGGCATATTTTAACTAAACATTACTTGTGTGCTCAATTAAATTTGGAGTAAAGAAGTATATCTCGATAGCAAATTCGTAAGCTCACGATCACAACTCAGGCAAATTTGTGCGCTGAATAGTAGAGGGAATAAAGTGTATGCTTAGTTGAGTGAAAGAATATATTTTCTACTTTAACAGTATATCATTCACTCATATTGAGTTATTAGAACTTTTTGGCGCCCTGAGAGTTACTAGTCAATCAGGTTCCATTAAACTTTTAAAAAATTCTTTAAGTATATATGACTCGATTTATGAAAACCGTGTTAAAATTTTATGGGCATGTTTTTGGAAAATCGGTGATATATTGTACATAAATATGACCATGTCGTACTGAGATTGTTATCTACCTGCTGTACTCTTAACAGAGGCCATACCATGCCTATACAAGCCGTTGAAGCCGCTTCTAATCAGCCTTTAGCCCCATCAAAATTCTGACCAAATAACGCATAACGCCAACAGCAGCTAGAAATGTCTAGTCTGTAGCACGTCTAAGCTCTAAATTGATGTGGCTAAAGCTCTTTGCTGTCTAAAGCAAGCACAAACACTATCGCTACAGAGCGAATGGCCTGCTACTACGGCGCTAATTAAATGTTGAGCCGCGTAGTCACTACACATTTCAGGATCGCCTAGTGTACGATAATAGACGACGCTTGCTAGCAAATCGTTAGACTTGCACCTTCATTGGACTTTATGATGTCCCCAGGCACACTTCCTTTAGACAGCAGTTATAGAACGGCTAATCTTAAAGAGTCATCGCGCGAATTGAAATAAATAATAATGAAATAAATAAATGAAACATGCAGTAAGAAGGTCTCTACATTTAGACCTCAAGTAAAAGGTAAATAAATATCAAAATAATTATACTACAAACCTGACGAATATGGTGATACTGAGCTGAAAGATACAGTTTGGCCTGTGGTTCAAAAATGTAAGTGTTGTTAGGATAGTTTATAAACAAACTGTTAAAAAAAACGGCCCTCAGAATTTTACAACGCAGAGTAAGACTGATCTTCTCGCATTCACAGCGGAGAGAACAACTGTTTTACCGATGATCTCATTAAAGGGCGTGTTTCCTTTTCCTTATACCAAGAAAATGCTTTAAACGTTACATGGCTCAATATAAGGCCGTCATATCTGGACTCTTCAATCTGGACTCTTCAAGAGGATAGTCTCTGCATTATCGCTTAGACTATTGAATTGGACAATACCCACTGGATAAAAGCCGATCTTTATTGAAGCGGACTACTGCACCGGTTTTTAGCATTTATCACATGTGGGGTAAAATTACTGATTGCTGATTGGCTGTGACAGAGGGCATTTTTCTTAATCGCGAGGGCACTTTTGGTAATCAAGAGGGCATGATTACTTGATGCTGATTGGCTGAGCACACCTGCATTGAGTTGGTTTCCCGCTTCAAACGGAGTTTGAAAAGAAACTTTAGAAACAGATCGTTTCTGAGTTTCATCTAAACACGGTTATTTATCTTAACGTGAAAGAAAATGGACATGCAACAAAGTGCAGTCTTTAAGTGGAAAAGCAAAATGATTTTTCCGACTAAAACTGTATTGATTCGCAGCCTGAAAAACGTTTGAGTTGGGACGGCTGGTGTTAGAATTACAGAATTCCATAGCCGCCAAACTGAAATTTAATTTCTTCGTTTTGCTTCGGGTCGCCTTATTAGTATTGCCCTTTGCGTGGTAAACAAGTAATCGCAAGTTCTCTCGGGCAATTATGGATTAATTTCACTTGTATTTTCAAAGTTTTCCAAATTTTGTGAAAACTTTGAAAATACTCGTGAAATTAATCCTTAATTGCCCTCGGCCCCATGCGATTACATATACTAATCATAGCAATTTCCTCAAATGTGATTGGTGCATAAACTGCTGTATTTTGCTCTAGTTAATCTGCAAAGTTGCAATCGGACAGTGTAATCAGACATTTACATGAGCCAACATCGTAAGTACTCTCCAGTAAATCCACCAATCACAACATATATTACAAACACTCTAGTAACCAATTCAAGAGACTGACTGTAAAATTGTGCAGGTTTAGTCTCTAGTCATGCATGGTCATGGCTGTTTTGAATTTTTAATTATGATATTAAAAGCACTTTTCATGTAAAAGCTAATTTTCAAATGAAACTTTTACTTTTGTGAGAAATTGTAATTGTTATGATTATTTGATAACAGGACATCGTGTCGTCTATTTGCTAATCAAACTCGCGCCGTTACAGACCGAATTAAACTCCAATCAGTTCTATTACTATTATTAATCACTCAATTAATTTGTTGTATGTTATTTTCTTACTGGATGAACTCGGAGAGATGCTAGCCGTGGATATTCCACCAATGACCGGGCAGAACGCGAGTCTCTGATGAACTTCTTCATAATGGGCGATGAAATCAGGGTAGGCAACTGACCTATCAGTTACAAAACGAACATGCAGCACGCTGGTGTTGCTGTAGACACACCAAGAATCATGATAATCGCAGTATTTCGGTATTATGGGGTTCCACTGGTCGACTTCGTCATATACTTGCACGAAATCATACGGGCAGCTATAGTGACTACCCTCTAAGTGGAAATTTTCAAAGTACAGATAAACATAGTGGCCGGGTGTTACGGTAATTATCCAGGTACAGTCAAGAGAGTGTGGGTTTAAGTATGGGTAATTTGGACTCGTAAAGCTTCCTTGCAGGTCTATTGGGCTTTAGAAACAGGTACCTGGAAATTTTCAAATAGTAAACAATTAATCCCATGGCATGATAGCAGCCTTAAACTATAATGTGGGCTCACATGTCACATGTCCTCCAAAAACGAAATATCTCCCCTTTGCAAATGGGTTCCTTTCTTGTGAAAACATTAAAACACACTATCGGTCACTGATCTTGATGAAATGTTGACTGCTCATTCCTCATGTTGACTGCTCATTCCTCTAACTCTAGACACATAAACCAATAAGACGACTGTTCCGTTTGCCCATTATCAGAAGCATTTAAGCTACTGTCTTAGCGATATCAGAGATAAATACAAAAAAAACATACCAGATTTGGGTGTATCGGTCATTACCACCTGACGATTAATTGAAATAACAGCTAAATAAACAGCAGTTGACGGTGTTGTTTAGTGAATTAATTCTTATGTCCATCGTAGTGCCGAACTAACCATTCTAACTGCGATGTTTTCTGACTCGGATATTTCCAATATCCCTCAGTCTCTACTAGAAAATAATTATAGCGATTTGTCCCCACTCTCAAGCAAAGCATTATTCCCCGAAAA
>JAEMPF020012202.1:0-23128 GCA_022496165.2 Catalaphyllia jardinei | reverse complement strand
TAAAGGGTTAATGTAGGTTACCTATTAATCTTTAAATATTAATATATCATGATAACAAGAATTATTAATTACAAACTGGATCATTAGATAATGTAAATTATTCAAGAGTTTTCATTTATTTAGCTTAGCCATCATGGCATATGAGTCATTATGCCATGCTTTACAAATATGGTAAAAGAAAAACAATTATTCCAGTCATTCTTGTTGGATATAAGATGACTATGGCCAACTCATATCCATGTGGAACAAAAATATTGTATGCCGTGAAAGAGGGGGGGGGGGGGGGAGTGACAATGACTATGTATCAGGCTTAAAAAAAGGAGGCTATAAGTTAATAATACAAGTGGTTATTTTATTTTTTTTTTTATTTTTTTTTAATGTGGATAATGGTGGTCTGTCTGAGTATGGGGTCCTGGACTCTTTTACAGACTATCCTTATGGCATATATATATATTTATATATTTTATTTTTGTATTTTGTAGCTGCCATTAGATTGTAATAAATCGATAAATCGATAAATTGTTATTATAAGTTAAGGGGTGGCTCATATACATGTACCTGGAAAATCTTAAGAGTCCCAAAAAACGTTTGTTCTCACCTTGAATGGCAGGGGGAGGTCAAATAATGCCAAATCAAAAGCACTGTTTGCTCCCAGCTTAGTTTCACTTATGCTTGCTTGCATTATTACTGTAGGTTTTCTTTGTTGGAGATGACAGCATTATAACATACAAGTTTAGCCATCTCCAACTAATAAAAGCTAACTGCAACCAAACATAAATGAAACTAACTGCAGGCAAACTGCAATATCCCGGCCCTGCTGATCTTGAAGTCTCAGAAGCCAATGTTATGTCAGACAATCGTGTGTGTTTATACCATGAGTCAGCCTCAGTCTGGGACAAAGGCGAAACAATGATTTTGGTGTCTCAGAAAATCACAGATTTCACTATTCATCACCTCTAACTAAGCAAACAGAAGTGCATTGACCTCAGCCTAATGACATAATCCAAAGAACCAAAGCAATGTGGGGTTACCTTATCAGTGGACCAGGATAAACTAGCTTATGCGTACTTTCATTGGGTTCCAATCATGAATGGGTCATGATAATCAAATTTCCACGATTGTCTTGTTTAGATATTAGCTACATGTTTTAGTACATCCAAAGCCCCGTTTGTTTTGGTATTTTTGTAAAAAGTGTCTGGATCTCCAGCCGCTTGGGGTGATTTTGGGACTTCCATAAATCGAACTTCGTACGTACTATTCCAAATTAAGTTTACTACTACCACAAGCAAAGCAAAACAAATATGTAAACCTCACCTATCCAACTGCAAAGTTGACAATGAGCTAAAGTTTTACAAGTTTACAGAAGCCCCACATCAATGAACACTTCTTGTTCTATTATTTGAAAAACTGCACAATGCGCATGGCCCGACGGCCAGCGAGCAAGTATCGCAGGTACGAGCATTTAGTATTTTTATGGGGTGGGGAGAGGCAAAATCTGCACAGCAAAAACTGCTGGAAAAAAACTCGGGTAAGGGGCTCCATGGGGAAAAATAGAGCGAGTGCTTTCTACCATCCAGTTTTATTTTATATGCGAAAAATACATTTCGAGTTTTATTTGAATGAATCTTCGAGGGCTCTGGGGACGAGAATGATAGGGGTATAGAATGGTGAATACGAGACTCTAGTTGTTTACCATTTACATGGGGAAACAGGTTGGTCGATGGTTTGTGCAAATGGAAAGCAAAAATCCCATTTGGAAATTTCCGTTTGGGGTAGGCGTGTACCATTTGAACAACATACCCAACTTAATTACCGAAAGAGCCTAGGACGAGTTTGACATCTTCAAAATGGCTGCTGAAAGATGCCTCAATTGACGAGGAATTACTTCTCGATTATGAGGAAGATGGAGAATTCCCTTAATATCAGCCACTGCAGCTTTCATGAAGAGAGATATGAAGAGAATTGTTGGTTTTTGTGAGGCTGTGGTGCCGTCTTATGCAATCGATGAGTTCAGATCGCACTTTCGAATGACCAAAACCAGCTTTGAAGTTCTTGCTCAAGAGCTGGCAGCTTGCACACTGGAAAACAGAACTTTCAGCATCAGCCATGTTGACGAATCCCACGTACCTTTCAATGAAATCCCGTTTCCCCGAGAAAAGTTTCGTTCGGGGAGACAAAATTGGTCTTTCCATTTACATTCCGTCCGAAATTTCCGGATTTTTTTGGTAAATGGTAAACAAACTTTTACGAGACGGCGAGACTCTTGTTTAAGAATCCGAGACCGAGACTCAAACCTTTAGATCCGAGCCCGACACTTTACCCGTAAACAATCCGACCCCAAGACTCAAAAAGCTTTTAGGAAGATCTAACTGTTGAAAATATTTCGAGTTATGGTACGTAAAATGACAAAAACTTCAACGGAAGGTAACGGAAGCTTGCTAACGTGCGTTACACATAGGTAACCCTATCGATCGTGCGTTAAAAAATCAAACCAATAGCTAAGTTCTTGGAAAATGTCCGTGTCCTTGGCATCTGCTTTTCTTGCTCGTTGAACTATGAAATCCGTGCTAATATTGCTTAATTTTGGGTGCAATTTTCGAGGTTCTGAGATCCAAACATTATAAAAATTGGAGACTTCGAGACTGTTCAACGTGCAGCGAGCCCGATATTCCGAGACTCTTGTTTGAAATGCCGAGATTTCGAGACTGGGCTGATATTTTCCGAGACGCATCATTTTCTATGGACCATTCGATACCCCCAATGATGAATCCTTTGACGTCTGGGTTATCTATCCCAGGTCGATTCCCGCGCTTCCCCGCACGGAATCTGACCGTTCACGAATCATGCACTACCGATCGTCTCTAAACATAATTTATGATCTACGTTACTGGACACTGAAAACTTTTAAGAAAACGAACCTGCTGATATTGATCACGGGCCTGTCACGTCACAACTTGTGACCGGCACGCGCGGGTTCTGCCGCCTGGTCCCATTTTAACTTTCGCAAAGATGGCGACCGAAGCTGAAGATCCTGCCGTTACAGTTTTTAGAGAGTACTTGAGAATAAAAACAGTTCAGCCAAATCCGGACTATGGTAAGTGTAGTTTGGACTTGATTCTAAAGTAAGCTTTTGTCACTAGCTCTCAGGAACAAGAATAAATACTTATATATATAAAAGCTTATAACTTCACAAAAGTCCAGGCTTCGAATTCTGGAGTAATAAGGAGTAATCATCGTTCTAGCTACTTCTATTGCCACAGAGAAGCTTGAACTTTTGTGGCGTTATAGTCAAAGTGCTCCACAACTAAATGACTTGAGCGCTCTACGCGCTCCTGTTCAGGATTCCTACATCGATCAAAAGGTCTATTTCTGGTATCAAACTGAATAAATTAAAGCCAGTACCGATGCTGATGGAATCTCTCCATGCCTAGGCCTGTTGAAACTTGCTGAGCCAGAAATTCTCATTCCACTCACAACATTTATCAATCAGTGTTAACAGGGCTCGATACTAACTTTTCAGCTTGCTAGCCCAGTGGCTAGTGACACATTTGATTCACTAGCCAAATCAAATTTTTAACTAGCCAGATACTCTAATATCCATGATCACATCAAGTCAAGTAAATGCTAGCCTGTGTATGAACAACTGGCAAGTAAAACGTTTTGATGCCCTTGATTCCCACAGAATCGCTGTTAAAACTTTGGAACTGGCATGCCAAAAAAACATTCTTTGTTTACAAAATTAAATGCCAAGTCACGATTTTCACGAACAAAATAATTTGTTCCACCTTAACTCTATATGTTGCAACCACAGGCCAGGCATTGATGTTATAATAATTATTATAGGCATCGCAACAACAAAAACTGAATTTAAATTCACTTCAGTGAGAAATTCTCACAGAACTTGACAACTCAGCGTCGAAAAACATTTCTTTCTTACAAAATGCCAATTCACAATTTCCCATGAACACAATAATTCGTTCCATCTTAACTTTATTTATGAGTTGCAAACATAGGCATCGATATTACATAATTAGATATCATTCTAATTTTTGAACAAATCTGAATTTTTAAATTTTTTCAAATCGTACATGACCTCCTGATGCTGTGCACATAAAATATGATCCCTAGAGTTCTCTATGATTTTACTCATGGCTAATTATTAGAGACAAGCAGTACATTTGTTGTTTGTTGCTTTTACTTAATGCTAAATGCTACCAAATACAAAGGCAAGTGTTAATACTAAGAGTAACAGCGTTTGCGATTTATTTATAACCTTTTAGTGCTGTTCTACGAATAAGCTAGAAAGTCTGGCTCCCCCTTCTGGGCAGGAGTGCTGATTGGTCAACTTGCTTAGTATGTTGAGCGATCTAACACTTATCTTCATTAGCTATGGAAAGATGTGAGAAACTGAAAACCACATATCATTACAAACTAGAAGTAGCATGGTAGTCGTAAGTTGTTAAATAATTTTTGTGTTAGATTCTCGGACCGGCAAAGAAGTTATGAGATAAAGATAGTTTACACCACTTAACAACCATGAGCGATATTCGCTAGAATTTCGTGCTACTGGCTTTCAGTATCATTGACAAAAGTATTTCACTTTGAGTGATTGACCAAATCCGGAAACTGCACATGAAAAGTCTGTTGCACCCAATGCAAGATATGACTGAAGAATGTGCAGGCTAGGAAAGAGGACATTAGTTGTCTGTCTGTAAATTGAGATGCAGGATATTGAGTGACTGAACTGACGTTATTAATTCTGGGCCTCCAGTGCTCACATATTTTTCACTAGCCATAATGGCTAGTGAAGTGCAAAAACCACTAGCCAAAATGGAATTTTTACTAGTCTGTGGCTAGTTGGCTACCGTTAGTCTCGAGCCCTGGGTGTATCATCAGTAGCTCGTAACTATGAGATTGGAAAATATCCATTGTCTCTCTGATCTAAAAAAAGATAGCAAGACTCTAAAATCAAATTACCGCCCAGTATCTGTACTTCCGGCTGTTTCAAAAATAGCCAAAAGAGTTAACTTTGACCAGCTATATGAGTTTTCTCTCAAGTTCCACAGTTTGAATTCATCTGGATTCCTCAAAGGACATTAATGTGCAACAGCCCTTCTCAAGACAAGCGAAGATATCAGAGAAATTTAGACTCTACAGCGAACACTTTGCAGCAATTACCATAGACCTCGCTAAAGCATTTTCAAGACTGTCAACCATAATTTGCTACTTTCAAAGCTGTCAGCTTATGGTGTAACTGAAGACTCCCTACAACTTGTACAATCTTACCTGACTGATTGAAAAGCAAAATGTCAAGATAGGCATTGTAATTTTCATGTCACATTTACATTTAAACAAGCTTTTGCTCATATGAATGCAATATGTGGATAAATAAAATTCGGGTTTGAGCTAGGATTTGATCACTGGGCCGGGGGACAATTTGTCCCCTTAGCAAACGTTTTGGGGGACATTTCTATTTCTAGGGCAACAGACAAATTAATTTTTATTCAACACATTTTTTACATTCATACAGGCAAGCCAACAATTGAAAATGATTTTTTTCACCTGATCCTTGTAATACAAGTGATGCAAACAAGAAAAGTTAAGTTAGCTTATTGGTGTCCAGACTTTTTTCTTGTCTTATTTAAACAGAGGACCAATGACAATGTTTTGTACTTCAAAATGTTTCACAGCAGAATCTCATCTCGGCATCCCCTTGTAAACTTCATTACTCATATCCTCCCACTTCAACAGTCTTAACACTTTTGAGGCCAACTCCATCCAGAAAATTGAGCAGTGAGTCATAATTGACCATGGCTATGTCCTTCTTTGCCAGCCAATAGACAGCTCTCATTGCTGTGAGGATGGCTTGCGGCTGTTCTCTAAAAACACAGCACTGTGTGTTGCTGAACGTATACCTCATAGCCTCTTCATTAACAGCATCCTCATGTTCTGTACAGTCTTTATGTCTTTGCAGAGTTGAGGTTTTAAAATTTGTACACCCTTCTGCCAATGCAAAGGAGTTTTTCTTCTTAGATTACCAACAAAAATAGTAGAACATTGCCTTCTTTTCATAGCGTAACCATGTGTGATCTCGCAGCCAAGTCTTATATTATGGAAAGTTCTTGATTATTTCCGTTTCGTTTGATCATTATCAGTTTCTTCCTGATTAATACACTTTTCATCTTCTGTATTATTTTTCTCTGATTCAGTCTGGCTTCAATTTCAGCCAAAAGAGCTTTCTATTATTGTTCGAACATGTTTTCGATATGATATGTTAAAGATTGCTAGGTGCGTTCACCGCCCTTGGTTGAGGATGAAACATACGTGTTTAGTACAGCTTGACTGAAACGTGACTCGAGAATGAACTTTAAAAGGACAATTTGTGATAAAATACACTTTCCACGTTCTGTTTTAGCTTGCAATTTCTATACTGAACTAAATCTCTTCATGTGTGCTTCCATTCAATTTTTTTCCCTAAATTTTGAAGGGGACAGATTGTCCCTTTGGCCGTTATTTTAAGGGACAATTTCAATTACAGTACTGGATTGGCGTGATGGTGCGGTCTGGCTCAAACCGTGAAAATTTGCTTTATCTAAGTACTTTTATTACTCACTTACTTACTAAAGAAAACAAGAATTTGATATAAGCTTATTGCAATCGATAGAACGCAGTTTAAATTTATTGTGTAATTATGCATAAATATCTGTGTTCTGTGTACACCAATTTGGTCCCCCACCCCTCCCCCCCCTAAAAAATTCTTCAGGGGTGAATGACGTCATTTCGTAGAATTCACATGAAACCACATCTGGGACTCGAGTGTCGTCTCATCATCTTATTAACTTACACGTTAATTATTTCACGAAAAGTAGGCGGCTCAGAAATTGAAACAGCCATTTTTTTTTAGCTGGTGCTGCCCAGCAGTAGGAGTTATTTTGATAACTTTTAACTCATTTTGAGAAAGAGCTAAATAAGTTTTTTTATGTCCGATTTCAGAGAGTGCCATCATATTTCTAGAGAAGATAGCTCAAGATCTTGACCTTCTGTTTAAATGTGTTAAGGTGAGTAGGCAAACTTCTTGTTACAATTTTTTATGGTGACAACAATTCCCAGGCACATTGAATCATAAACTTTGAAAACTTTGTGCAGAGGCTGGAGAAAGATTATTATAAATGCCAACAACCAAAACCAAGGCAATCCTTTGAACCAACTACTGCAGGTGTGGTAAAAAGTGTGTGCAAGTATGATCAAGCACTCACAGGCTAGTTACTGTACTGTCAGTAGTGACTTGGTTTGGTTTATTTTGATTAGAAGGGAAAGTGATGTGAGATTTTGAAATACAAAGTGTAATACTTGATTAAAATGCAAAACCAAAGTAGGAAATGCAAATAACATACAGTCAACAGAAAATTATGGGAGGGGAAATGGCCCCATCGTTACTGCACTTAATTGTCTCCAGATTGAGCAAGACACAAGTTTCACTCTCACAGTCCCTCTCTGCATCTGGGTGCATAAATGGGAGCTTAATGAACTTGATGTTAGAGATAATCCTGCAATGATCTAGCATCCCAGAGGGGTGGGTGGGAGGGAGGAGAGTAGAAATACCTATAGTTCTAGTTGCTTCATGCTACAGAAACTGCATAAAACTCCAGTCGGATGGGTGATCACTTAGCTCATATGTAGATCAACTTTTACCTTAACCAATGGAGAAGTGCTCCACAGTGCCTGAACTATTTGGAACTATTTAATTTTTTATTAGTAGTTTGAATTTCATTCATTTGACACTAGGGAGAGTCTGGTAATGTTGTAGCAGTTGTTCTAACATGGGAAGGACAAGATCCAAGTCTGCCATCCATCATATTAAACAGTCACATGGATGTAGTTCCAGTCTTCCCAGTAAGTTTCAAGCTGATATATTCTACAACACATTTAGCAAAGTAGAAGTTACAGAAAAAATAGAAGTTACTTACTTAAGAGTGACTCTGCAAGTCAGTTTTTCATCCCGTCCAGAAAATTACATGACTTGTATAACAATTCATAGAAATTTTGGGTCCAAACTCAACATTCAATCACAAGTTATTTAAAAAATATGAGGATTAACAATGTGGTGTTGAAACAGAATGATATATTAGTTAACCAACCGAATATGAACAATCCATGGTAAATATAAACCTGTTCTCTTAAGATCAGAGTAGAAGAAATTAACTTGTAACTATTAATTTTATTCTGGAAAAGTTCTTATTTATTTTTTTATCATGGAAGTTTCTCATTTTTAGTTGAGCTACTAATTCTTTGTTTTTTTTTTATCAAAAGGAACATTGGACATATGAGCCTTTTTCTGCCCACAAGACAGAAAATGGTGACATTTATGCACGTGGAAGCCAGGTAAAGAATTTTGCTTCAATTTGTACCTCTGTCAATGGTTATTGAATGCATTAACATGAAGCTAATGGGTGGTTCCAGAAAAATATCCATGTCCCGTTAATATGGGTTGCAGAATAGAAGGAGGAGGGGTCCAAAGATTAGAATTCAGAGCACATGAATTTCATTGGATTCCAGAGTGGTACTACAGTAATCAATTCCAAAATCGAGACTAAATTCAGTATTATTTTGAATCAATAATTAAATATAATAATACTAGAAAAAGGCAAACAAAACACCAGAATATCTTATTTTTAAAATTTATATTTTCTATGTCCAATTGATCATTAATTAAAACAATTTAATTAACGTGTTTTTCTTATCACCCATAATACTGTGAATTGAACATTTTTTTTCCACTTTGTACTCTCATCAGCCTCAAAATATTTTGTAAGGCCATAATTTTTGTGACTTTGTGGAATGGGATGGTACTTTTTCCAGTCCTTTCATATCTGTTGGCTTTGAGCTAAGTGCCGTGTTCATTTTCTTTAATGACAATGATTTATTTTTTTGGTTCCTAAATTCTACATGGGATTGTTATTTTCTTTTTTTTTTAATCAGGATATGAAATGTGTTGGCATGCAGTAAGTATATTCTACATTCTTAATCAGTTCTTTATTAATTATGAAAAAAGTACTTTTAGGCCTTCAGCTACGGTGTAGAATAATTACTGGTGCATTTTAACTCTTGAAAAACTTGTTTTTAACATAATTTACTTTTATTAGTTATTAAATTGATATTTCAGCTCTTATTGTTTAAGAAATAGAAAACATGTACTGTGTTTCTATCGAGTTATAGAAACACTTGTAAGTGAAAGTTTGGGAGAACAAGAAATGCTGTGGGAACACAAGCCGCAGGTGAGTGTTTCCACAGCTTTTTTGAGTTCTCCCAAACTTTCACGAGTGTTTCTATTTAACAATTAGATTATGAGCTCAAGATACTTCTAGGTTACTTTTGATGTAATTTATAACTAATATTTATGACTGTAATTCTTTTCTCTACTGTATTTCATAGATAGCTGCCTAATCTTCCTAGCCGTTATGGTTATTATAGGCAGCTAATACTTTACTTACATGTTTCAAATCTTATGTATTTCTTGTATTTTATCTTTCTTTTTTGGTATAAATAAATGTTGTTGTTGATTTCTATCGCTAATACGCATAGAAATCGAGAGCGAATAATCTAATTGTTTAGGTATAAATCTACTAGTCATTCAAAACTTTATCTAAATCCTCTTCACAGGCACTTCGAAAATGCTAAGAAACGGCCATCATTTTGCTGACAAGAGTACACTGCTACGCTACTCACTATCTATCACAGAATAGGTAGTGAGTAGCGTAGCCAATCAGAGAAAGGCATTCATGATAGAACACTAGTAGATTTATACTAAAACTCGATGGAAACACGGAGTACATGTTTTCTTTTTCTTTTAGAAAACACTGCGACGCGAAAAAGGAAAACAACTTGTTAACTCTGATTATCAAATTGTAAATTCTCTTTGCTTGTGCCATCATTACGTCAACAGCGCGTGCTAGTACTGTGTCTGCATTGAGTTATACAGACACAAAATTATTTTTATTTTTAACCAGTCAGCGCACATGCTTTCTTAGGACTGTTTTCTAATAAGTATTGTTAGTAAATTCTGTGTCAGATTCATAGGAGTTATTAATTAGAAATGTTTTTGTATAGGTACATAGAGGCTATAAGAAAACTTCGAGTACAGGGAGTGACTCTTCTAAGAACAGTACACGTGACTTTTGTTCCAGGTACCTGCAAGTGCTTTTTTCTTTATTGTATGTAAAAGTTATTTTCTTTTGGTTTTATCAAAGCGTTTGGTTCTAAGGGAATATTAAATAAGCTAAAAAAGGAATTATGTCAGCCATGGAATGCACTTACGAGACAGTTTTCACTTTCACTACGTGTACATGACAAATAAGAGCGATGGTGCAATAATACAGTTTGTGTTGATCGAGTGATGTGGTGTCTGCAGTTATCAATGAATCATCAAGGACTGCTTTGGAATGTGCATGCACACTGCATTGCAACTGTAGTGCTGAGACTACTACAACATGTAGTCTCCGCCCTCCGAAGGAGCTCCCTTCCAATGAAGTCACAGTATTAAAAGTGTCAAACATTCATCAAAAATCTTGACCAGTCTGGTGGAAGCAGATGCTGCATGTAATTGTGTAGTATTTTTTAAGCGCATGAAAAATAAGAACAAACAGCAGTAATCAAAACGTTTATTTGAGTTTTCTTAGCAGGCCTAATAATCATAAATTATTTACAATAGATCAATTTCTTAAATCCATTGCTATATATGGAACATGATGTATATATGGGTTATTGACCAAGTGTGAGGTCAAGATGGCTGGATATTGGCCAAGTTCTTTTTTTGCGTGTTTATGGCCCGAGACGAAGTCGAGGTCCATAAACTCGCAAAAAAAGAATGAGGCCAATATCCAGCCATCTTAACCTCACACTTGGTCAATAAAGGATTTATTATATGGCTTTCGGGGGAAATTTTTCTTGCGGGATACAGCGGGTAGTCCCTAACGGGCAAGATGGCTCCATCTTGCCCGCTCAGGTAGCCAATCACAGCGCATGATTTGGGTCATCTTGCCCACTTACTGAGCTAGCCATTTAATAAGTCAGGTTATTGCTTAGCAAATACAGTAAAAAATGATTTATTTCCTACTTAATTGCTTATGCTCTGCATGTAGATGAAGAAATTGGTGGAAGCGCAGGAATGAAACAATTTGTGAAGACAGATGATTTTAAGGCAATGAACCTTGGGTTTGCTTTAGATGAAGGTATACAGGTTTCTATTTTTGCATTATCGCATGCATATGCCAACAATATAAATTTATTGAATATCAACCTGTAGAGCAATAATTATCATGGCTATTATACAAGCAAATTGGAAATTCAGTTAGAATATAAATTGTAGGCCTAGTGCCTGTGCCTGGGACAGGGTTCTCCCTAAATTTTGGAGTAGAAGGAGAATAACATGTAACACGTCTGGCGCAAAGGGGGTGGGGGGGGGGGTGGGGGGTATGGGAAGAGGGAAAAGCTAGGAGAAGTGCATTTTGGCACATTTTGGGTGATGATTGTGCCACTGACTATAGAACTTTTATTAATCCACATATACATTTTGAGTAATACTGCAAAAACAGCAAGTTTGAAAACAGTATGTTAAGCTTAAAATGGCTCGCCTTCCAAGTCAAACTCGAAGTCTGAATCTGCATCAGAATCGTCATCAACCACGCCCATTGCAGTAAGTGCCTCGTGTACACTGTCACTGTTTGCTAAGGTTGGCGTAAATTTAATCTAAGTCTAAATTTCTGAAGTTGCAATTTTCTTTTTCACTTCTTTACTTGTTTTCAGAGAAAGCCAAGAACGAAAATTGAAAAAGGTTATTTTCAAAAACTGCCTTGCAAATTTTCAAAAGCACCAAAACATTTTTTTTCATCTGTTAACGTGACTTACAGTATACGATCTTGTTCTGAACAAATTAGTTGGATACTGCTCAATAAAACACTATTTTAGCTATTTTAGCAAAATCATTTATTTCATATGGATTGCATTACATAATTATCTGGAACATCCTTTTTCTTTTTGGTTTTTGGCGCTGCCACCTGCTACATCTCACCAAGCCCACGTTGCCGCTTTTCCGTCATTTTGCACGTGTTGGAATACAGAGTATGTTGTCTTACATAAACTGCTTTTGGTCGGTAACCGCTGCCTCGTTATCTGAGACTGTTTCGTTTTCCTGAACGTTCGATCGATGTCTGCAAGCAGATTGAAACGTGGCGAAATTGTCGACGAAACTTTCAAGTTTATTCAGTCAAAAACATTTTTGGACACTTGGCTCTTTAGGAAACTTTATTTATTTCCGAATGTATTTACCCCAGGAAATAAGGCGTCGCATATGGAAAAGTTGCCGTTGGATGAAAATCAAAGTGCTTGTTTTTTTTTCCGATCTGAGTACCAGGCACGCCCAGGGCGACTAGCCGGTGATTTTCGCCGGTCGCCGGGGCTTACGGAGATCTCTGCTGGGAGGACAGTAATATTTTGACCGCCTGGATTGATCATCTGAGGAAATTTTTCTTATGACAATGTTCAGTTCAAAACATTTTGCCTGAGTCTGAAAATATAATTTAATGAAACCCTGAGATTGCAATCACTGATTTTTGTCTGCTCATTATTGCTGCATGTTTTTTTTTTAAACCAGGACTTGCAAACCCAACAGATTCGTTCACAATATTCTATGGAGAGAGATCTGTATGGTGTAAGTAGCTATTGTTATTATTGATAAAAAAAATGGAAAACTTACTGTGATGATCACTCTTCACTTTCATCTATAACCACAGTTCAAATATGAATTATTTCATATATACTTCACATCATTTCACTGCACAGGAAGATATGAATTCAATAAATTGACCGTACTCCCAATGTGGCTTCATAGCTCAGTTGGTAAAGCATTGCACCGGTATTTCGCGGAGGTCACAGGTTCGAATCCCATGGAAGCCCTGATTTTTTTCAGGCTTCTTCTTTCCAGTTGCTTAAATTGGAAAATTTACTGCGATGATCACTCTTCACTTTCAATAATTATACTGTTCAGCAAATGCAGTTGAACCCAATTCAGTTGGGCAGGCTGCTTAATAGAGGTTAACTGCTTATAAGGAATTGGCATACTTTCAATATTTTTTACCATTGGGTGTATTTCACAGTGAAGGTGGAGTGGCATCAAGACAATCACAATAGACAATGTGCTTGAATGCCTTTGATCGGTCATCAATTTCTATTTCCAACTCTTCTCTGTCATCACTTTTTCCAAAACATTTAGCTAAACCATGTGTATTAAATTTTGGGTGGCCATTTGATAGGGATAAAGACAATTAGAAAAACCCTTGTCAGAACTACCAGTCTGGAGAAGGTTGTGACTGCTTCATAGACATGGCTAGTTGTTGGGGGTTTTATTTTGGGTATGTTACTGAATGGATAGTGATTTGAAATTATTTTGTGACTCTCGAATGATAATTGGCCGCTTAACAGGGGGTAACTGCCTAATATATGTGTGTGACACTTGAAAGAGGTTCGACTGTTAGTGTAAGGACCTTTTTCTACATTTTTCCTAGTCAGTAATCCAGTCTGACTAGTACATGTGTATGCATGTCTAGCTCTCCTCTCTAACATACCCTGTACAGTCACTCATCCACTTGTATACATTCTGGTTAGACCACTGAGCAAGGATATACTTTCTAATTAATAGTTATTTTCATGGTTAGTTTTTCTAATTTGCATTACAATGTAATCCAACGTGTGTGGAGGCAATTTGGGCAAAGACTACAAAACAGCCCAATTTCCTCACATACATCATGGTAGATTATATTTTGTAAGAAATTAAGGGCTATTATCTGAGCATGAGAGATTGACAGTCTAAGTAGTTGGAGAATATTGTCCAATGTCTTTCTGGTATAATTTATATGGACCGAGTGAAATCAGATCCACAAAGAAGACTATTAAAGGCAAGTGAAAATTGTTATTCCTTTCAGGGATAAAAGTAACTTGCAAAGGTCCCCCTGGTCATGGCTCCAGGTTTATTGAAGGTACAGCTGCTGAAAAGATGGTAAGTACATTGTTCTAATGTTTTGTCAAGGAGAAAGCAGTTGCAGCACAATTATGTGATCATCTTAATGGTAATGAGGGTTGATATGAAGAATTTCAATCAGCATAATATTTTAAATGTTATCACAGTACCAAATCTTCACTTCTCAGAGTCCATAATGACATTTTGAAAGCTGTTCACAACAAATTTGTTGTTTCATTGTTCATGATTATAGTGATTTTTCATGGACACTTCTGTGCACTATAGAGTTATTTTTAAAATATTGTTAACTATACTGAATTATAAGTAAGGCTCTCAATGGTCAAGCACCAACCAAGCTACATCAAAGATCTGCTGAAGTATAGGAGCTCAGGCCTCGTATAACGATCTTCAATCAAGCGTTTGCCTGGTGAGCTTGTGGCTTATTTACTAACCTATGGTCATAAGGCATACATGTACTCTGTTGCTGCTCCAAAACTGTGGAAAAAAAATTCAGACGATGTTCATTTCAGACAAAAATAGTGTCCAAAAATAAAACTGTCCGAAATTTTTAAGCGCCGGAAATTTTAAGCGTTCAAAATTTTTACAGTGTAGTATAAAACTTTAAAAGTACTTTCTGGGCAACGGCATCACATATTCAAAGCCAATATACATGATATGCCTAGAATAATTCAAATTCAGGTCACGTCACTGATTGAGTTTGTGTTTTTTTCTCGTTGGTGTATCCGGCTGTAAAACCTTGAAGGTACAGTAAAACTATCATTTTCACATATTTTATTTCAGTCTAATTCATGTTTTTAGTCCTAAATTTACTTTAGGCATGTTTCAGCACAGTGTCCAAAATTTTTGTCCGAAAATTTTCCGAAATTAGGGAAAAATTATCTGAAAATTTAATGTTCATATCTCCCAATGTGTGGCTTCCTTGCTCCCAATGTGTGGCTTCCTTGCTCCCAATGTGTGGCTTCATGGCTCAGTTGGTAGAGCATCGCACCGGTATCGCGAAGGTCATGGGTTCGAATCCCGTTGAAGCCCTGATTTTTTTCAGGCTTCTTCTTTCCAGTTGCTTAAATTGGAAAATTTACTGCGATGATCAGTCTTCACTTGCATCTACTACCGCAGTTCAAATATGAAATATTTCATCTATACTTCATATCAGAAAATATTGAACTTTTAAAAAAATTGCACTCTGGGCACAGAAAATTATACCAAACAAGGAAAATTGCGATACTGTAAAAAAAATCTGAATTTGCATGATTTTCATTTCACAGAGCAAAATTGTCCAATCATTTACAGCTTTTAGAGAGGAACAAAAGAAGAGGTATGACTGTAATACTATAATTTACAAGTCCCCTAAGATATATATATATATTGTATGTATTGTGTTTTGGACTGGCTGTATTATGTTTAGACCTGGGGTAATGGGCAAAGTGTCTGCCTCAGAATGCAAGTTTAGCTTCCTGCTGTGGAGGTCAATACAATACAATACAAAGTTTATTGGCACTCCCTAAAGCAGGCTTTTCATTGACAATGGTCTAAAAAATGACAATTCTGAAAATGCTTCATAGAAAAATCAAAGAAGCTAAAGGTGATTCCTCAGTATTGCATTGCGCATCCCTACTGCGCACAATATTCGCATCATCAGCCTGCACAAATCAGCGCGTGCACGTGCACAACGACAGAAATTTCCCTCAAGCTAAGCTCAACAGCGAAATAAATGCTTGTTTTCGTTTGAACAGGCATGGTGACCTATATTTTTTATTGCATAACAATAGTGTACATACTATCTTCCTTACTTGAAAGGCTGCGGGCAAGAACGTCCCCTAGATTTTTTGGCCATTTTCAAAGTGCTCAAAAGTAGCTGAATTTTGACATGTGGGCTTCATTTTACCTGAGAAACATTCCTCTGAAGTTTGTTTCGCAGGGTCTGTCTTCGTTGTCTAGAAATAACGTATGCAAAACTGACTTGGTTTTCCAAGCGGCATCTATTAAGCATAGTTTGCTCGTTATTTCCAACGATATTCCACGCTTGTTCGAGGAATATTTGTGCCCGCCTGGTAGGAGATTTGGCATCATTAAGCCTTTGACCCTCGATGAGTCACCAGCATGCCTCAAAGAACCGAGATGTGTTTTTGTTCCGAGATTATGGCTTAACTTAGCCATTGATCGAGGAGCAAGTGAGCCAGGCGGTAGAGTCTAGAAACGCTTCTTCTTCCAAAGCAAATCATTTGTCTTAGGGCTCATTTGCTAAACTTCGGCGTGTGTCAGTTTTGGAAATTAGAACTGCTTTCTAGACTCTTATTATTTTCTTGAAATCAGTCTGTCATCTAGCATCCTTCGCTGCCAAAATTTCTGGGATATCCCATAATAATCTTTCATACGTAAAGCAAGAGCCGTGACTATTGTGTGTGTGTGTGTGACATAAAACGTGACTCGAACACTGTCGGGAACTGGTGAGAAAGGCGGCCAGGCAGCAAAGTCTTTGAATTTGACCTGTGTTAGGTGAAAAGTTAATTAAAACAGATTCAAAGCCGTTTCTACGGGCCAAAAAAGAACGCAGGTCGGTTAGATTGGCAAGTAAGCGTTCCGTGATTGTGTATGGGGGATTTCCAAGCAGATGATTACTTTGAACTGTGATAGGATCAAGCCCGCCGCGAAGAAAAAAAGACAAAGAACGCCTGATCGCAGGTTAGGAAGAAGAAAACTTCAGCTCAAATGTAAGTTTTGCTTTGTATTTCAGCGTTCTTTTGCTGATAAATTTTCCGTTTCATGCGCTCTTTTCGGCATGAGCAGCGGCGTGTTAGCTTAAGGCTTCCTCTTTCTGTGTTGTCAGAAGTAATCATTTCACGGAACAAGCAGTTTTGTACCCCCAAAAAAGTAATTTCTCATAGAACCATTTAAATCGATCACTAACGTAGCCGATTTGCAAAAACTTTCAACCTCTCTCTCTGGGCACTACTCATTGACTTGATTTAGGTATCGATTCATGCAATAGATTTCAAAAGTCGAGATTGTTTTCCCTGGCCAAACACTACGCTAACCCTAGCGTGTCCTAACCTTAACTCTAACCTAATCCAAAGCGCTAGCGCTAACACTAAGGGCTAGTGCTAACCCCAAGCAATAAACCTAACCCTGAGCGCTAGCTGTAACCCTAAGCAATAACCAAAACACTGAACGTTAACTCTAACCTCGACCCGTAACCCTGACCCCAAACGCTAGTCCCTAACCTTGTTCCGTAAACCTAACCTTCAAGGCTAGCCATAGTTTCGGGCGGTAACCCTAACCCTAACTCTAACCCTCTAATAAAACTGGGAAATCTTAACCCTAGGAGTTGAAGTCAGCATTTGAAAAAACTTAAAACAAAAACAACGCTAATAGTATTGTGTAACAAAGCAGTTCCAAAAGACGCGGACTGTGACATGCAAGTGTTTTTGCATACTTTATTTCTGGAATACGCAACAGAAACGAGGGGAAATAAGTGCAAGGCAATTTTCTACTGGTATAAACAAGTCAGCATGCAAAGTTTGGAGCGGTTTAGGTCACTTTCGATTTTAGCAAAAAATCTAGGGGACGTTCTTGCCCCCAGCCTTTCAATTAGAAAATACACTAAAAAATTGTATCCGAAGGAAAAAAGATATAGGTGAAAAAGTGCACAAAACCGTTACTCCGTGAGGCAAATTTTATGACCGCGAAAATAACGAATTTAGGAACGCTTCATGCCCACGTTGTTTTAAATTGTGTGATGTTTCCACAAATTTTATATGATATTGTTCTATAAGCTCGAAACTTTCTGTCTGTCAAGTTTTTTCCAAAGTTTTACTTTTACAAACTTTGTTTTGAGCTACCGCAAAATGTAACTTGGACCGATGAATAAAGCGCGTGATTAGCACGAGTACAAGTTTGAATGGGGTAAGATTGGCTCATCACATCTCGTAAACGAGAATGGTGACCTATCATTTTTATTTTATTTTATTTTTCGTAACAGTGCTTGGTAGAGAACATTCAGGGAAAGTTTCAAAAAAATTCATCGGTAAATTTTATTTCTGAGGAATCACCTTAATGTTAAAAGATATTCACTAGAATTACAACTGAGGAACATTCTAAGACTGAGAAGATAGAAACTTAGTAGCAAACAGTTTGGCTGTAGACTTATGTTTAAATTAAACGATCTTAACATAACGATCTCAACTGATGTGTAATGCGAAGAACTTACTCTCCTTTGTCCTGTTCACCATCTTCAAACAAAACCCTACAAAGCTTCCTGCCTGTCTTGTGGCACATGTTAAGTTACCTTTAAGTCATTTACTATAGGTGGACAGGCAAGTCGGATGGGGAATTAACCTCTTCCAGGCATTTGATTAGTTAAAAGGGAAACATGAAAAAATGGTAGAGCAAAAAAAAAAAAACGATAGACAGGCTTAGCACAAGTGGTTTTTCATGTGCCATTTTTCACACTGCGGTGGCCTCGTGGTTACTGCGCTTGACTCTGGAGTGAACAGTCTGGGTTCGAGCCCTGGCCTGAGACATTGTGTTGCATTCTTGGGTAAGACACTTTTATTACTTCCACGGGACCTCTCTCCACCCAGGTGTATAAGTGGGTACCAGCCAATTTAATGCTGTATGCTGGGGGGGTAACTCTGCGATAGACTAGCATCCCATCCAGGGGGGAGAAGAAATGCTCCTAGTTGTTTCATGCTACTGAAACCAAGCAAAGTGAATTACATACCATAAAGTGTTCTAGAATATTACTTGATTCAGTATGTTCAGTGGAGAAAACAGTTCTTTGATAACAGGAGCTTGCAGAGATGGTGTATTCAGTATGGATTACTGAGTGTTATTTAACTTTGTTTGATTATTTCACTGAAGGCTGAATTCAAATACTGATCTAAGGCTGGGAGATGTTACTACAGTCAATTGGACCATTGCTCAGGTAATAAAACTCATTTTTTTTCCTTGACCTTTTTAATAGTTTGCTTTAAGTGTTAATTTAATATGTTATTCAGCAGGATATGATTTAAATCTTATACATGTGTAGATGAAAAGGGGCAAGGGGAGCTGTATAATCAAATCCTTTTCAAAATTCTCAATTTTGATTGGTTCCTTCCCATGTCTTATAAGCCCTGACCTTATGAGCCCTTCCCTTCAACAAGGCTGTGCTCTTGCAGCACCCGGTCGCCTCAGGCGACTAGGTTCCATCTTCGGGCAGCAAGAAAAACATACCTAGTCGCACAGCAGGGCGACCTCCTCTTTGAAATTTAACTTAGCAATGAAAACAGTCTCGCAAATATTTGTCTTCCGCTTTTTGATTTCCTGTGTTGCATTGAAGTTTACAAGGCAAATTGGCTCAATTCAGAATGTTTAAATCCATCTGTGAAGAGACTGTGAAGTCAAAACATCGGTCTTTCAATGGGTGGCTTTGTGATACGGACAGCAGTTACCTTTATACTTCGTTTGTTGGTTCTTGTACTTTGTATAATGTCCAGAAAAGTGAAGGAGAATGTGAACGTGAACGTGAATGTGAACTAAACTATGAGAAGCATAGGAGGCAAAGAGAGGGAAAAAGAACTTAATGTTTCTACATATATCAACCATAGCCTGTGTACAGCCGGCTAATCAACCATAGAGTTCTAAAGTGTGATGTCACAAAAAATTAAATCTGTGAAATTATGGGATTGGGCGCCATTTTAGAATGGAGTATCCTTAAAAAAGGTTCCTTGCCAAAACTTAGCTCTTAATTGTAATTCCCAGCTGAAATATGAAGGATTGAAATTTGATACTGCCCCATATAAATCTCTCTAATTTTGAGTCAGTTCTAAACTGAAGGAACAGAAACAAATTTTGAAGGGTTTGTATGGAATGCCATCAAACTTTGATCCCTTGTATCTCTACCGGGAATTGCAATTCGGAGCTAATTTTTTGGAATGAGGACGTCTTTTAGCATGCTCTATAAGAATATGGCATCATATCCCATAATTTCAAAAATTTTATTTTTGTGACGTCATCACTTTAGAACTCTATTTTGACAACAGTATATAAAAAAAAATACTTTTGAATCTTTTATCTTTGGTATCTGTAAATAGGTTAAATGCCCTAGAAACAATGCAGGGCATTTTTATATGAGGGTCAATTAGTTATCATATTTTAATTAATAATGTTATTAGATAATTAAAGGTTAACATACACAGCCAGTGACTTAATGGGATTTATCTGCACAAATTCACTAACAATGAATAAGAAATTTCAATACCGCACGAAATACACTGCAAAAAAAGCTCGTCAAAGTTTGAGTCAGCCGAAGCCATGGTGTAATGACAGTGGCGTGTTTCATTTTCAAGAATTTACACCACGGCTATTACACCATGGTAATGACGTCAAGGAGGTTGTTTCGTCACAACCCAGTATCACATGGTAAAAATCAGCCGATCAGAAAATCGGAATTCCTACAGTAGAGTAATTATAATTAATTACAAATTAATTATTTTTTTATTATTTTTTTTCATTTGGGCGACCAAGCTTGACTTCTAAGCACCCCAGAAGAACCCCAGGTTGGGTACCCCAAGGGCTCCCTAGAATTTTTCTTAGGGCACAGCCTTGCTTTATAAGCCCATCTACCCGTCAACAGAATATTACTTCCAATTATAATCCCCAAGATATAAGCTCCCCTCTTGTTTAAAATGAAATTTAATCAATTTATTATGTTGACAACCAACATATGAAAAAAGTATTTTGATCAACACTGCAGCTATGGCTCATTTCAAAACGGTTTCTTCATACTGCTTATAAACTCTTGGATAAAAGCCCCTCCTCATCCAATTGGGAAGTTGTATAAGGCCAGGGCTTATAAGAGGCCGTTTGTGGTATTTCTGACATCTTCAACTACATGTTTTTGTAAAGATTGGATGGCGTGAATTATTTGCACCGAAATCCTGCTGTTTTGTGCACAGAAGGGTTCGAATTGTTGCAGAGGGCAGCCCTTCCCCACCCCACCCCACCCCCTTTCTCCCTTCCTTCATTTACTGTAGATAGAATAAGGGCATGCCAAGTTTCACCTGGTTAAATGAAAGAAACTCGTTGCTAGAAAGCAAACGCGTCCTGTGCAGGCTAGTCAGATTTTGCTCTTGATTCGATAAACTAGCAACTGTACCTAAGTCGTGCATTTCAGAGTAATCATTTGACTGTGCTGGTCGTCACTCACTTGATCACTCTCTGAATTGTCCTCCACTCAGTTTAAGTTGTACGTGTTCCTAATAGTTTGTATTGAAATTTGTTCCTTTAAGGGTGGAGTACAGACCAATGTGATACCGTCAGAAATGTCATCAGGTAATTTTTGTGACTTTCGTGAAATATAGCTTTGTTGTAACAATAACTTTGTGAAAATGCATTATCAGCAAATGATCTGATACTACTCTTTTATAATGATTTGCTCCTTTCTTGTAGTGTTTGACATTAGAATTACACCCACTATGGACCTTGAGGTAGAGTAAATGACATGTATAAAATAATGTATACTAATGTAAATGCGATGATCAGTGATGTCTTCATATCTTTCTCCGCAGTTTAAGATCTGTCATAAATTCACTTGTATTCTTCACCATCTACATTACGCACTCGCAACGTGTCCAGCTGCCAATTGGTTTGGTAGCTTAGTTCGTTAAGAGCACTACACCAGTATCCCAGATCAGAGGCCATGGGTTTGAATCCCATTGAAGCCTGAATTTTTTTAGGCAATAATTTCACAGCATAACTGTGATTGTCTTTGATGCCTTCATATCTTTCCCGGCCTGCACTTAAAATGTATGATCTTTTATGTATAGCCTGTCACAGCTGCCCTCCCTGAAAGAAATATCAGAGAGGACAGCTGGCTTTTCATTTATTCACTTTTAACTTATGAGATGTACATGAGGTGCCCTTTATAGTTCAAATTTTTTATATGAGGCTTGAAGTTATGGATATCTTTTTCTACCCTCAATGTTGTTGGGGGATTGATTTCGAGACTCTCACTGATCAGTTGTGAGGAGTTTAACGCAAACAGAAATATGTCTTAACGTCTGTTTCCAGTTGCACAAATTTTGTCAGAGTTAAGAATTTAATTTGTATGGTTTTATGCAGTTATAAATTTGTTTTGAAATTGTCCCCTCCCAGTCGCTGAGACCTGGTTTTTAAATCCCTTGTTTCACCTAGATCATTCAATTACATCTGCCTGCAAAAAGAACACTTCCTGATTTCTCGAAACAGTACATAGCTGAAACATTATCCACTAAATGAAATTAGTATGAATTTACCGTAGTCTATTGTGAATCCGTGAATTTGATTGGCTAGATTTCCGTTTTCTATCTGCTGATAGTCAACAGTTACGCATCAGCGCACATAGCGCGGCACGTTTGAACCTGATGTAACGTAACAAAACAGTTCTTTTCTACGCATTACTTGACATTTTTTCTTTTTATACAATGAGACTACGGTAAATTTATACTAAAACAATTAGACTACTCGCCCTCGTTTTCTACGAGCGATAGTCAACTCGGCTGCGCCTCGTTGACTACCTGCTCGTAGAAATCTCGGGCTCATAGGCTAATTGTTAAGTAGAAATCTCTTATTGGCCTTCCATTGATACCAAAGTAAAATCAAAGGGCTCTTATGAGCCAACTCATTCATGCTCTTAGCCATGAAATGACTTAAGTGTTTAGTTCAAGTTTATGGCATCCATAAACTGATGTTAATGAGACCTGAGAGAGAATATCTCAGAGACAGGCACACATATTTCCACATTGTATCACTTTATTTCAGAGACTGGTAACACTACGAACCTCTTGGCATACTGCCACTAATTTCAATCTCAAAGTCCATTAGGGATCTCCAGTTGAAAATCAATCGCCCCATTTAGATATCACAACAAACCTTTCATTCCTAAGTAAGGCCACGGCTATCTACATCTGTAAAAGATAGTGCATCAATGGTTCCAGTCATCTCTTTCACGTGTCTACCTCATGCCCCTGACCCATAATCATGCAATCGTCCTCATTGAATTCAGTCTCCCTGCTTGTGCCGATCCTTCGCCACTAAGTTTTTCTTCTCAAAGCTCCGGTCAAACGTTCTCTCACA
>JAEMPF020023618.1:69375-91875 GCA_022496165.2 Catalaphyllia jardinei | reverse complement strand
ACTGGCCGACACAAGCTTGGTTTCCCCAAGCCATGCAGATGCGCGTGGAGCCACCGATAACCCTCCATCCAGCCAAACACCTCCTCCAACTACCCGGGAAACCCGAGAAACTACATCCACTTCACAGAACTCTAACGCTGCTAGTATGCCACTTGTCCGGGAGCAACTACAAAAGTTAGGGTTTATCCCCTGACACCATAGACATCCTCATGGCCACTTGGAGAAAATCCACTGGGAAACAGTACACAACCTACCTCTCTCGATGGGTAACTTATTGTAAAAACAAGCAACTGGATGTCACCCATGCCATCATTAATGCATTAATGACGGCCTGGATTTTCTCACGTTACTTTACAAACAGAGGGTCGGTTACAGTGCTATCAACACTGCTCGATCTGCTTTGTCCTCGGTTATTACACCAGCGGATAAGACGACTTTTGGAGAACATCCCCTGGTAACCCGTTTCCTTAAAGGAACCTTTGAACTTAGACCATCTCTGCCCAGATACTCCACTATATGGGACGTTGGCATTGTTCTTACATATCTTCGATCATTTCCGGCTCTGAACGACTTTACATTAAAACAACTTACGCTGAATCTTACGATGTTACTTGCCCTTGTCACTGCGCAGCGAACTCAAACACTCTCCAAACTGGACGCCTCATGTATGCAGGAAACCACGACCGGAATTACACTCACTATACGGGACACCCTGAAAACAACTCGACCTGGCAAACACCTTGCGCCCATTGAAATTCGATTATTCGCCCCAGACACCCGTCTTTGCCCGGTAACCTACACGAAACATTACATCAGGAAAACGCATTCACTGCGCAGCGACCCACGCCTCCTGATCAGTTACACGAAACCGCACAAGCCTGTCACCAACTCTACTGTGGCTAGATGGATTAGATGTACACTCCAGGATGCTGGTATAGACGTTAGCATATTCTCGGCACATAGTAGTCGAACAGCCTCCACCTCTTACAGCGTCAACGCACAACTTCCTCTAGCGGACATTCTCAAGGCTGGGGGATGGTCAAACGCTCGAACATTCGCTGAACACTATAACAAGCCTATTAGTGGCAACCTCGCTCAAACCCTTTTGACTCAATTTGACTCAGCTGCACAGGCGAACTAGACACCGGAAATATAATCTTATCTTTGTTCCATTTCCTAATTGTTTCAGTTATTACATAATCTTGGTTATCGAAGTATTTGTCATGCCATTTCTGGCTTGGTCCTATTAAAAGTCCATTTTTCGTTGTTTATTGAACGTCCCTTTGCGTCCCCTATTTACGACCACGTACCTCATTTATATTTGGTACGTTGCACGGTCTTGTTGGAGCTCTCAAGCTTTGAACTCTCATGATACTCCGTAGTGACGTAGGACTGATGACAGATAGAATTTTATAATTAAACCAGGCTTACCTGTAAGTTTGACGTTTGATTTGAATTCTATCTTGTCATCAGTCCGGAACGAAGGAGTAACATGCCCTCCCTTTGGCATTTACCCATCCCTACTCCTTCATTCCTGTGATCTCCAACCAGCCGTTTTCTTTAAATAATGGCTCAATAAGCTAGCGCACGTACTTCTCATGTAACTCCTTCGTTCCGGACTGATGACAAGATAGAATTCAAATCATACGTCAACTTACAGGTAAGTCTCGTTTAATTATAAAATTAACAGCTACATTAAGACGATATCATTATCGTAAGAGAAAAAAGGCATACATAAATACAAGTTAAAATAAAAGAAAAGAAGATGATGTCCTGCATATTGCGCAGCATTGTCTTATATAGCTTATATAGCTCACTCACCCACTTCGTCACTCACATGTTTAGTATGCATAGAAAATTGCACAGAAAATGATCAGCATTTCTTGATGTTGTCGTGGGTATCATGACCACTTTAAGACGTTAGCTGCACTCACATATTTAAACGCTTACACTCTTTGCACCAATTTTAGTGACAAAGAGAAGGCGAAGTACTTACAGCAGAAAACAACGTTATTTTGCATGTCGTTAGCATTGTGGTTAGAGAGGACAGAAAATGTTCTGCGGCTGTAGTACGTTTATATTTGGCCAGTATGGTACGGCGGTGTTCATTAAATCGGTCTTTTAAACTTCGTTTCGGCTCCCCCATGTACAGTCGAACCTCCCTTCAAGCGACCACGCATAATGTCAAGGTTAGGTGATCACTACGAGAGCTTAGATCATATTGGGTCAAAATTTGTCTCATTGGAGAAAAGGTAACTACAGAGAATTATCCCATGTTTTAAATGTTTTATCTATTTGAAAAGGCTATTTCGAGAAAGACACGCTACTTCCCAATGAGAGATTTCTATCTCTCATAATGATTAGGAAATTCGATAATGTCACTTGAACACTTCTGTTATCCAATTTCCACTCTATTAACTGTGGTCACTTCAGCACGGGACTGGCGGAGGCGAAAAACAAAAGAAACTTCCAAACTGTTAGCCCTAAACTATGGTTGTGGTCGCTTACGAGAGAGGGCCGCTTACAAGAGTTGCAAATGTGGTGATTTGACTGGGAAAAATGTTTTGGTATTTTGGAAAACTGGCCGCTTACGAGAGGTGGTCGCGACTGGTTCGACTGTAGTGTGAATCATATAGATGGGATTTCTATAAATAGTGTCACAGGTCAGGTTAGATTTGATGGGGCGCGTTTCCCTGGTAGAAAAGAAGGTACATGTAGTAAGTCCATGAAAAATGTAGGGACAAATAGCCCATGCAGTTACGGTTTTGCCACAACGGAAGGAGACAAAGGAGCCAGAAGGAAGTTGGGGATTGGCAGAATTAAAGGAGAGTTTAGCTGTGACTACCAAGTCACAGAGACCCGCGAAGATTGGTGGAGCGTCTAAAGGAAACTACAGGAAAATGCTGAAAAACGTTTTTGCAACAATTATTATATTCTTGGATGATGTTAGAGATGTGACGAAGCGAGGGATTAAAGGTAGTTATGGTATACGTTTAGGTTTGTTGACGTCTTTGGTTTGTAAAGTGAGTCTGTGGGGGATGTCGGCGGCACGTCGTATTTCTTTAGTGACGGAGTTACGGTTGTAACTTCTTTTGAGGAGGTAAGTGGTAAGTTGAGCAGCGCGAGTATTAAAACCGTCATAGCGTCGGTAGAACAGATACGTCGTAAGCAGAGTGCTTGACTGAAACGGAATGGCTTTTTAGTATGTATGGGATGGCAAGATGAATAGTCCGTAGGAGTTTGGATATGTAGTGGTCTGTAGATATACTACCGTCGTTAGTCAAAAGGTAAAAAGGTAGTCTGCATACGGGCCAAATGTGGCCTACCAGGCCGGAGCTTATCCCGCTTTTTGTAGCATGACGCGACTAGGAGTATTTCTACTCCCCCCTGGATGGGATGCTAGTCCATCACAGGGTTACCCCCAGCATTAATTTCGCCAGTATCCATTTATACACCTGGGTGGAGAGAGGCACCGTGAGAGTTAAGTGTCTTGCCCAAGAACACAACACAGTGTCCCCGGCCAGGGCTTGAACCTGGAATGCTCGCTCCGGAGTCGAGCGCACTAAACATGAGGCAAACGCGCCTCTCCCACGTTAGTCAAAGAGACACAATAATAACGTCAAGGAAAGCTATGTTATTAGAAGAGTGTGAACTGGTGAATTTAATGGTGGAGTGAATGTTGTTAAGATATAGTCGATGAAAATATTTAGGTTATCCAGACCTTTGGTCCAGATCAAAACAATATTATCGATATATCGTAGCCAGGTGTGGGGTTGAAATAGGGCATTGTCCAAAGCGTTGGCTTCAAAATTACCTAGAATAAGGTTAGCATATGAAGAGGCCATTTTAGAGCCCAGGGCGATGCCGTGGATTTGCTTGAAGATAGTGGTTATCATTAAAAGAAAAATTATTCATGGTGAGAATCATGCGAATGAGGTCACAGAGTGTGCCAGGAACAATGGTGTTATGAGAGGAAGTACGCAAAACTGCTCATAAACATTAATACCTTCATTATGCGGCGTATTAGTATATATTTATGAAACATCAAGTGTAACTAGTAAAGAATTAGAGGGAAAACTACCGTTGGTAAAGAGTTTCTATTGTGTGATCGTCCGGTTGAGTGTAGTTCTGAAAAGAACTACACTTAACCGGACGATCACACAATACGAACTACTGATACTCCTGTGTTTAAACCATTTACTATGGTTTAAACACAGTTTGGGTTTGTCAGTTTGGGTTTGTCCGTGGTTATATCAAGTTTTCAACTGACAGCGTCTAAAGTGTTAAGAGCTCGTTCTTTGTCGATGGAGGTTCAAAGTACCTTAGTTAGGGAAAGGGGTGTTGTGTTCGTTAGATGTGGGGTATTGCTGTTTTCGTCAAAAAAAATACTCGGCTAGTCGCACACGTCATTATCAAGTCGTAAACGTAGGCTGAAACTTCCGACAAGTTGATTTGTCGTAGTGTAGGGCCATAGGTAGCCCAAGCTCCTTTGGGAACCGTCAACCTGGCATTGTTGTGTGTACAACTTCTGTTTTTATGGCGTTTGGAGGCGTTTCAGAGCGATTCTAGCAATAGTTTTAGCTTCTTTGTATTCCTCTCCAGATTCCGCTTAGAGCAGCCACAGGTCACCCAAGCGTAATATAAAGGTTTGTATGGTGAACTATAGCTGAAATAAAGGGCGTAAGTCCTAACACTTGTGACTTGTCACTTAAAAGTCTTAGCACCGTAGTTACTATTCCAGAAAATCTTCCGCTTTCCGACGCAGAGAATCCGTCCTCAGTAAGGGCTTGAATTTTGTTCCTACAGTGCAGTGGAACCCCGCCTTACGACCACCCCGTTAATATGACCACCTGGTTATTACGGCCACTTTATTCTGACCCGAAAAAACGCTCAATCTGTCATTTTCTTTCTTGAAGAACCCCTTAAATACGACCACCCCGTTAAACGACCAATTTTCCAGCAAGATGTTGAAAATTTTATTCGGCGCGTTTAACTTGAAGCCTTTTTCCATGATAAAGAGGATGATTCTAACACCTCGGACAAAGATATTTTCGAGACGCTTCAGACTCGAAAATCGAAGTGGACTCACCCAGAGGGCCAGTTCACCTCTTTAGATTTTTTCATCAATAAATGTCGTCACGACATCAATAAACTTAATTTCAATCGTAACGCCAAATTTTCCAACCTTTCGCTTCGGAAGAGAGAGCGGCGCTAGAAAATGGCTAGTTCTAAAACAGGGAACGGGGAATGGGGAATCTCTAAAACGGGGAATCTCTAAAATCTCTAAAAGAAGGAATCTCTGAAAGGGGAAATCATAGGAAGGTCCTGGCCGATCGAGGATCTGGAGTATCTAGCTGGACCGTTAAAATGGTAAACCAAAATAAATAAGAACGCAGTGAATTTATTCATTGTAATTATATACCGCGCGCTAAAGCATGCATGTTTAGCGGGCTACTGAGTGGGGCGGTGCAAATCTTACTCTTTGAGATCCGCTACACCGACAGAAGAATCAAATCGCCTGGATTCATGTGAATTCTTGACTGTGACGTTTTTAAATTCAGTTTCGCAGCGACAGATAAGTATACGAGTGTTAAGGTTTGCGTGACGCGGCAACTGCACAGCGGCCGAAAGAGCTCTAATGTTTGCTAAAGAGTGATGTATTTCATGGAATTTGGCTATCTGAACAGTATTAGAAAAAGTAGTACTGTAATTTTTGGTTAATTTCCCACGCTTGTGTGGCAAACTCAGTGACAGATGTTTCTGTTGGTTTCCGGGCAGCATGGCGTCTCCGGCAATGATGGTAAATAAACACGACTCCTACGGTTCGAGCCATTTGTACATTTGACCTTTTTTTTTCTCGGTCTTTCGACCTTTTTGTCGCTTCACTTTTGTTTATGAAGGGCATTTCGTATTGTGTTATAAGGAGAATCGAGTTCCAGAAAATTGTAAGAGGTCATAGGTCTGCATGATTTTCGCTGTTATCTCTTCATTGAGTTTGACACCTCTATAATTTGCCATGTGTTAGTGTATTGTTTTGGCTCATTTCTATTGCAAGATATGTTTTTGAGGCTCCAAATATTTGCTTTGAGGGACAAAATATGACGTTTACGGTTAGTTCTAAAACAGGAAACGAGGAACGGGGAACGGGGAATCTCTAAAAGAGGGAATCTCTAAAACGGGGAATCTCTAAAAGGGGAAATCTCTAAAACGGGGAATCTCTAAAATGAGGAATCTCTAAAACGGGGAATCTCTAAAACGGGGAATCTCTAAAAGGGGGAATCTCTAAAACGGGGAATCTCTAGAAGGGCGAATCTCTAAAAGGGGGAATCTCTAAAATGCGGAATCTCTAAAACGGGGAATCTCTAAAACGGGGAATCTCTAAAACGAGGAATCTCTAAAAGGGGGAATCTCTAAAAGGGGGTATCTCTAAAACGGGGTATCTCTAAAATCGGGAATCTTTATAAGGGGGAATCTCTACAACGGGGAATCTCCACAACGGGGAATCTCTAAAATGGGGAATCTCTAAAACTGGGAATCTCTAAGAGGGGAAATCTCGAACAGGGGGAATCTCTAAGAGGGGGAATCTCTAAAACGGGGAATCTCTAAAAAGGGGAATCTCTAAAATCCTAGCCGAGGAGCCGGAGTATCTAGCTGTACCGTTGAAATTGTAAACCGAAATAAATAAGAACGCAGTGAATTTATTCATTGTAATTATATCGCGCGCTAAAGCATGCCTGTTTAGCGGGCTACCCCGTGGGGAGGTTCAAATCTCGATTCTTACACCGACTGAAGAATCAAACCGCCTGGATTCATCTGAACTTCCTGACTGTGACGTTTATTGTGTATTATAGTGTTTAACAATGTTGGTGGTGCATCAATAAGCATCAAGCTTCTTCCTGACATGTATCTTAGCCATCAGCAGGCTTACAATTGATTGATTGGGTAAATGAATCATTTGCTGTACAATAGATTAGGACAATACAGCATCATTCTGTATGTTTTGTTGTCAAGCATTTGAGTTCATTGTTTAGCAAATGTTGTGTCGTCTAAATGAAGTGAAAGCCTCACTGTTTGCTTGTTACAGTTTACGTATGATATTTTATTCAAAGAAAGTGATTAGTGCACCATTTATCAGTTAACCTTGAGAAAGCTTAGGTAACTGTTTAAAACATGTACCATGTTACAAAAAAATACAGGTCTGAATGAAACTAAAGGAGAATATTCTATATCCCGTGAATCATATTAAGCCTATTTTGTTAGTTTGGTTGTTTGCATGGTGGGAAGGTTGAGTGGACGGAGAGAAGCATACATGTACACAGATGT
The DNA here is from genome assembly GCA_022496165.2 of Catalaphyllia jardinei. Taxonomy (NCBI): domain Eukaryota; kingdom Metazoa; phylum Cnidaria; class Anthozoa; order Scleractinia; family Caryophylliidae; genus Catalaphyllia; species Catalaphyllia jardinei. The sequence continues at coordinate 84,552 of JAEMPF020023618.1, read as the reverse complement.
AACTGATCACTTACTTTATATATTACTAGCTACAACGTAGTCTCTTGGAGTTTTATTGAGGCTTGTACCACTTGAAGTCCAATAAATACATATTATCATATTATGATATTCAAGAGCAAAATGCCTTGTTCACAGCATTGTGCAAATTTGGGTTGTGTATCATTTACACAGAAAAGTTTTCTTGTCAACGATTTGTGCAAATGGTTAGCAAAAATGCTTGATGGTAAGTTCTGTTCAGATTGGTAACATACCATTAACTCAAAAAACTCTTAATATTTAACAAAAGTTTAACCTGATAATCATTCCAAAATGGTGGTGAAGAAGTTTCACAACAAAGATATTAGGTAGTCTGACAGTTCATTAACACTAAATAAATCACTTTATTCAAGTGTCAGTCTTCTGGTGGTGGAAATTTCTCAAAACAGTATTTCAGTGTGTATTAGTCCAGGTTGTAGTGGTATTATATGTACCAATATATTTTATATTTCAAGGAATAAGAGACAGTCATAATGACTACGTCAATATCTAAGGTGAGTTGGTTGAAGCTATGATGGTGAACTAATGAAGTTGAAAGTGTGCAAGCTTAGTTTTCGAAGGAAAGCGTTGAAGTGTGATAGAGTCAGTTTGCCGAGACAATCCACCCTGCACTCAAAGTATTTATCATTTAAAGTTCTTGAGTTGTCATTGTCATTATTCATTTGACTTGTGTATCATTGTTTATAATTATTACTTATTACTTTTTTTATTATTAAATAAGGAATAATCCAGTAGATGTAACATTAACTGCTGCCCCTGAAATTAAATAGATAAAAAAAGATGAAGATCTAAATAAAAATAATTTGGAAGATACCAGAAATAGGGCACATCCCTTTTTAGTTGACCCGGGCCTAGCAGGACAAGAGTCTTGAGTGAAAGAAAACACACTGCAGATAGCTCTGATCAACTCTGTTTCCAGCAATCTAAGATACTGAATTGATTATTTACCTGCATTTCGACCCCATTTGGCTGATTACAATGGTCGCCAAATGTTGCATAGCTTTTAAAATTGTCAGTTTTGGTATCATGGTTAGATTCAGTAAACCTGATGTCTTGTTTTGCCTGATCGATCTGGGTCTACGCGTGTAACACACGAGCGACGATAATCAGAAACGAAGTGCAGATACCATTCCACTTTATGCATTTCAGGATATCATCTGTTACTGATAGCTTCGACTTAGGGCCATTGTTATAACGCAAAAGTAGTCATTTGGCGTTTCAATGGAACCAGCAGTTTCATACGTTGTAAATATTACTGAATGGAGCTTTATAGCAATTGTCACGCAGGGATCGTAAACCTGGCGATTATTTCTGGACTTCTAGTCTGAAACAGACTTTAGTTTAGTTATGGGTCGTTTCGATTTAACGTGTGGGCTGTAAAGAAAGCAATATTTACTCACCAGAAATCGCAAAAGCTGGAAATCAAAATTCACAATGACTGGCTTGAGCTGAGGAGTTTGCACTCCTTGAGCCCGTGATGGAGGCCGACGAATCCGACGAACATCTCGAAACAGTTTGGGCTCCACAAATTGTAGAATTTTTCAACATTTCCAACCAAATTCACTCCATGTATCAACTAAGTATACATCCCATCTGGCGGTGCCGGCGTGGACAACATTTGTTAAAATATGGCTGCCTTCTCGGGAGTGGCGTCTCCATACAAGTCTCTTTAAATGTGGCAAAAAAGTTGTCCGTATATCTTGCTTAAGAAAAATTGCAGTGAAAGAAAATCTTGGCGGGAGTCTTTGCATATTTACTTTTTTTTTTCCCAGACTAGGCTTTATCTATTGAACGGTTTTGATTTTGATCTATTTTGAGTGGCGTGACACTCAGAAATCCCACAATAGATGTTGAGATAATTAAAATGTAACATGACTCCCGCTGTTTTCGTGGTGTTAGCGTCTGTGACCTTTAGAGTTTAGGTCTAACAAGTATATCTTTAAGAGATTTGCCTTTCCTGTAAGAAAGGAAAGGTGGTTTTCTTTATATTTCTCTTAGCAATGGCTGATTCTCTATTAAATGTCAGTTGCTCATCAAAATACTTTTAGATTTGGCACTGATGGATTGTATGTAACAAAAGACATTAATTCGCTTCGCATTCTTTGTGGTTTTTGCTCAAGGGCGGACCTTCTGTTTGTGAATATCACTTCTGTGAGGACTTTGTTTACCAGATCAGTAGTCTGGATAGCCTCGGACACGCAAATTAGATTTGAAGTTACAAGTGTTTTCTTCAAATTTTGTCTCTGAAGAGTTGGCTCTAAGAAGCCTGAGTGTTTCGCCTTTAATAAATCCTTTTTTCATGCCTGGAGCGTGACTTACGGAAGCCGATAAGGGACAATCCCAAAATATTTACGAAATCCGAAAAAAAGTTTTTAAAATCCGAAAAAATATTTTAAATCGTAATGTTTTCTGGAAATCATCTGTCGGGAACCGTGAACAATGTTTTAAATCATTTAGTTGTTATCGTCGCTTAATTGTTATGTATAACCGGAAATGACTTCAATTAATCTCGCAGAATGTACCTTGTACTCTTAGGTATCACGTATCGTGTTTTGTTGAGAAATATCCTGCACGCGGTCGAGTAGTAGTCCGGGAGTTTAAGTCGATTGATTCTTCTGATTAAAACGTTGATTAAATAGGAAACGTTCTTGAGTGCGTTTTCGACAAACTGGCGACCACGAAGGGACAACCTGAGCGAGTATGGAAAAGGAACTAGCAGAGTTAAACGCAAAAATCAAAACGTTAAGTTTCAGAGTCAAGAAGACAAACGAAATCCTCCAAAAGGATGATCGAGCGGCGTTGGAGAGACACAGAGCTTCTCTTGAGAGTGTGGTGACCGCAGTTGCGACCCTGAAGGAGTCTATAGAGGAGAAGAAGTTTGCTGAAGGCGAAGATGAACAAGCAGTTGAAGAATGGGCAGAAGAATTTGAAGAATCGGTTGACGAGGCAGATAAATGCATGCGACAATTGGCAAGCAAAATAGAGCTGATCGATCGGAAATTAAAACATGAAGCCGTCGTCTTTGAGCACAAACAAGCCATCGCGCTAGAAAACGAAAAGATCGAGCAGCAACGAGAAGCGAAAGAGCGTGCATACGCTGAAGAGCTGGCCTTTGAGCAGAAGAAACTCGACCTGCAACAAGCACAACAGAAACCGACGGAAACCGCAGGAGCGGCTGGCGATGTTAAAATGCCGAAGCTTGTAATTACCAAATTTGATGGGACACCTCAAGATTGGTTGCGATTTTGGGGTCAGTTTGAAACACAGATTGACAAATCATCTGCTCAAGAAGTAACAAAGTTTTCGTATTTGAAAGAATTGCTGGTTTTGAAGGTCCGAAATCTGATCGACGGACTTCCGTTCACGGCCGAAGGTTATCAAAAAGCTAAAGATTTACTCGCGCGACGCTATGGCAAAACCAGTGAAGTTGTGGGGACATATGTTCGGAACATACTCGAGCTGCCTACGATCAAAGAGAGGGATGTGAAGAAAATTCACGAATTCTATGAGATCCTGCTATTTAACGTCGAATCCTTGAGGACTTTGGACAGCCTGCAGAAATTAGACGCCGCCGTACGATTCACGTTTGACAAGCTGGAGGTTATAAAGAATGAACTTGCGATGATTGACGAGCAATGGAGCGAGTGGTCTTTTACGCAGTTCCTGGAAGCGCTGGAAAAATGGACTTTGAACAATCCACTCTGTGAAGCTTCAAGACCCAAGAATATGGGAGGACATCTGGACAGTAAGAAAAAATCGAGTTTATTTTTCTCCCAGCGTGGTGATCGCGACCCAAAGACCTCCCGCGGTTGTTTGTTTTGCGAAAGCCCCGATCACAGTGCAATCAATTGTGATCAGATCGTGGATTTGGTGGAGAGAAAAAAGATCTTTCTTCAGAAGCGTCTATGTTTCAACTGTACGGGAACAAGACACAGAGCGGAAGACTGCAAAAGCAAATCGACATGCCGCAATTGTAACGCCCGACATCACACGTCATTATGCGACAAACCGAAAACACGTGAGCCTGGAATGACAGCAAATAGCGTCGGAAGTACCGCGGTAATTCAACCTGTGGTTGTTGTGAAGATTGGTGGATTCAAGTTCAGAGCATTACTGGACAGTGGCGCAAGCCATTCGTATGCTTCATCAACCGCAATCGAGTTATTAAAGGTACGCCCTAAGTCTACGGGATTACGACAAATTGCCATGCTGACAGGAATCACAACAAGGACCATGCAAGTATTTGATGTGGTCATAAGTTCTGTCGCCGGTGATTTTAAGCTGGACGTGGACATAACGAAGGTGAACAAGAGAGAATTATTGGTCCTGGAGAATCCTGGCTACGAGAAAGTGATTGACGCAAATCCACACCTCAAGGGAGTACGAATGGATGACGATGACACGAAGAAAATGCTACCAGTTCATATTATACTCGGAGCCAATGACTTTGCCAAAATACGCACTGGGGAGCGGTTGCGAGTAGGACGCCGGGGGATCCTGTTGCTGAGTTCACCAGGTTTGGATGGACAATTATGTCGCCTGGGGCCGATGGTGGCTTATCGCCTGCCCTGTTAGCTGTAAACACTAATGCTGACTATGAGAAGTTGTGTGCTCTTGACGTGTTAGGACTGGTGGACTCTGCAACTGGAGATCAGAGTGCTGTTTATGACGAGTTCAAGGAACAGTTAGTTCGTTCCCCAGAAGGATGGTACGAAACTGGCCTGCCCTGGAAGGGAAACTGTCCCCCTTTACCGAACAACCGGGAAGGAAGTTTGCGCAGATTAAACACTCTCGTACGGAAGCTGAGGAAGACTGGCCTGCTAGACGAGTATGACGCTGTGATCAGGGAACAGCTGGAAGAAGGCGTAGTGGAGCGAGCACCTGTTGAAGTCTCTGGAAGAGAGTTCTTTCTACCCCATCGTGCAGTTGTGAGAAGAAATGTTGAGACGACAAAACTGCGAGTGGTGTACGACGCGTCCGCACGTGCACAAGAGAAAGCCCCGTCGTTGAACGATTGCCTCCATGCTGGTCCTCCATTACAAAACAAGTTGTGGAGTGTCGTTGTTCGAAACCGATTCCATCCTGTGGTAGTGGCTGGTGACGTTCGTCGTGCATTCCTGCAAGTGCGAATCCGAGAAACTGAGAGGGATGCCCTACGTTTCCACTGGATCGTAGACAAGACAGCCAAGCAAGTTGAAACGCTGCGTTTCACTATAGTGGTGTTTGGCCTCGCCCCTTCGCCATTCCTTCTCAATGGAGTGATCCAGCAACACTTAGAGAATATGCTGTCTACCTATCCTGATGCTGTGAAAGAGATCCTTAAGAGCCTGTACGTTGATGACCTGCTCTCTGGAGGCCCTACAATCGAAAAGGCGAAACAGTTAAAACGAGAAGCTACCGAGATCTTCGCAGATGCCAAATTCGAACTGCACAAGTGGCATTCAAACAGGAAAGAGCTTGAGACAGCCTGTGGAGATTACGAGCCATCATTCGCCAAGGAGCAGTTAGAGAACACGCCGGCAAGAGGAGAATGCAAACTCTTAGGCGTTGGTTGGGACAAAGTTGAAGATACTCTGCATGTGTGTTTTCCTGAAACACCAGCCGAGCAAACAAAGCGTGGTATCCTGACCAACTTGGCTAAAGTGTACGACCCTCTTGGAATTGTGTCACCTGCCATGCTTGAAGGGAAAGTTCTGTATAGAGAGTCCTGTATCGAGAAGAACGCTTGGGATGCCCCCTTGTCAGAGGAGACTATGAAGAAATGGAAAAAGTGGGAGAGAAGTCTGCCCGAGGCGGTATCGGTGAGACGCAGTATTCCTCTCTATTAAGAAGAAATCGATGAGATTCAGCTCCATGCGTTTGGTGATGCTAGCGGACGTGGGGTGTGCGCTGCAGTTTACGCCGTAGTCAAGCAAGCTTCAGGTGTATCGCAAGGGCTGGTTACTGCGAAGTCTCGTCTAGCGAAACAAGGTCTTACAATTCCTCGGTTGGAGCTCGTGTCAGGTCACATGGCTGTGAATCTAATCACCAATGTACGTGAAGCACTAGAGGGACTAACCCTTGCGACTAAAGACCATTGCTGGTTGGACAGTTCCGTTGCCTTACACTGGATTGCGGATAAAGGGGAGTACCGTCAGTTTGTGCAGAATCGTGTTAGTAGAATCCAGTCTCACCCAAACGTGCTGTGGCGTCATGTCCCGTCAACCGACAACCCCGCCGATCTAGGGAGCCGTGGTGGTAGTGTAGTAGGCGCAGAACTGTGGTGGGATGGACCTACTTGGCTCTCAGAACCTGCCCAGTGGCCAGACGATATCATGCCGGAACCAAGCCCTGATAGTATGGCAGAACGAAAGCTCCAGCAAGAAGTGTTCGCGGTTGGAGTCGAGACCCGTGATGATTTTGAATTGGTCCTATGGAAGTTCGAGCTGCGTAAGGCCGTGAGGATTGGTGCTTGGGTCATGCGATTCCTGCATAATTCACGTTATTCCTCTAGCAGGACCAAGGGACCACTGACTACAGCTGAGGTGGAGAAATGTGAGATGTTCCTGGTCAAGAGAACACAGCTGCAGGGGATGAGCCACGCCCACTTTGACCAAGACCAAGAACAATTGAACCTGCAGCCTAGTGAAGAGAGTGTGTTAGAATGTCGAGGACGGATCCAGGGCGAGTACCCAATATACCTGCCTGACTCAGCTCTGCTAGCAGGGAAGATAGTGCAAAGGGCTCACGTCACTACACTCCATGGGGGAGTTAGTCTAACCATGGCGAGAGTAAGAGAGAAGTTCTGGATACCCCGTCTTCGGAAATTGACGAAGAGAGTTGTGAGAAAATGCAGTGGATGTAAACGCTTTCAAGCCGTGGCCTTTGCAAATCCGCCACCAGCACCTCTGCCAAGAGAAAGAACGGAAGGTAACACGCCCTTCAACGTCATAGGCGTGGACTTTGCTGGACCTGTGAAATACCGTTACAAGCGCAAGGAAGAGCGAAAAGCCTATGTGGTGTTGTACTCCTGCAGCCTAACCCGAGGAGTGTTTCTGGAGTTACTGCCCAGTTTGGAGACTACTGAGTTCATCAAGAGTCTGAAGCGGTTAATCGCCCGAAGAGGACGACCATCAAAGATCTACTCAGACAATGGTCAGACGTTTGTCGCTGCAGCCAAGTGGCTAAAGAAAGTACGGAAAGATGAAAGGTTCCACTCGTTTCTAAGTGATCAGTCCATCATTTGGCAGTTCAACCTTAGCCGAGCACCATGGTGGGGCGGTCAATTTGAGCGACTGATCGGGTTAATGAAGTCAGCGTTCTACAAGACAGTTGGTCAAGGACAGCTCAGCTGGGAGGAGTTAGGCGAAGTTATCCTGGACGTCGAAGTGACCCTTAACAATCGTCCGCTGTGCTATCAAGAGGAAGATGTCCAACTTCCCACATTGACGCCAAACACGTTACTGTTCCTCAACGCCAATATCCTGCCTGAATTACAGCCACATCAGCTGGATGACAAAGATTTACGGAAGCGTGCCAAGTTCTTGCTGCGAACTAAGGATGCATTGTGGCGTCGGTGGACAGCCGAATACTTGCGATCATTACGTGAGTGTCATCGTCTTAAACACGGTGACAAGAAGTGTACCCTTGCTGTTGGAGATGTGGTCGTCATCCAGTCTTCTGAGCGGAACCGCAACTGCTGGCCTCTTGGAATCGTCGAGCAACTTATTGAAGGAAGAGATGGTGTAGTTCGTGGTGCACGGCTGCGAGCCGGCCGATCACACCTCGAACGCCCTATTCAGCACCTCTTTCCCCTGGAATTGTCGTGCGACAAAGAGAATGTGCAGAGAGACACGACACCCCTTAATCCTTCAGCGCCTGTGTTTAGACCTAGACGAGATGCAGCAGTTGCAGCCAGGCTTCGAATGCAGCAAGAAGCTGAGGACGAGGAGTTGGACTAAACATTGCATAGAGAACCTTGAACTGTATTGAACTGAAGGAACGTTAATACTGATTTTATTTTTGATTGCTGATTTCCTTAGAGAACACTTTTCAATCAGTTCCCTGTGTTGCATATGTCTCGATTTCTGCGAGTCATATGGGGGAGTATGTCGGGAACCGTGAACAATGTTTTAAATCATTTAGTTGTTATCGTCGCTTAATTGTTATGTATAACCGGAAATGACTTCAATTAATCTCGCAGAATGTACCTTGTACTCTTAGGTATCACGTATCGTGTTTTGTTGAGAAATATCCTGCACGCGGTCGAGTAGTAGTCCGGGAGTTTAAGTCGATTGATTCTTCTGATTAAAACGTTGATTAAATAGGAAACGTTCTTGAGTGCGTTTTCGACATCATCGTTGAAGAGTTTATCAAATCTGAAAAACTATTACAAATCTTAATAAAATTATTGAATCCACAAATATTATTTTGTAAATCCGAAACAAGTTTACAAATCCAAGAATTGTCGCTAAATCCAGAAAAATATTTTGCAAATCCGAAAAAATATTTTGCAAATCCGTAAAAATATTTTGTCACGTGTTACTTGCGCCAGCAGTCAGCCAGCGTCAGAGTTTGTTGATATATTTTTTCCGTATTTTGTAACTTTTCGCTAATGACAGTGGAGTATGTTGATTATGTATGATTCGTGTTAACTGTAGCAGTACTTAACTTTAGGCGTGCTTGCAGGTATGATGAATCCCTAGGGGCTTGTAGGCTATAAGATTTTATAAGCTATGCAAGAGCCAGTCGAAGGCATCTCTTTCAACTTTGCTTTATTGTTTATTCACTGCTGTAATTTCTTTATGGTGATGATGCAAAACGCTCGCTGTATCAATAAACGAGATGCTCGTCCCTGATGCCTTGTTTGTGTCTATTGAGATTAGTTACAATATATTCAGTACTGTATTTTATAATCGTTTTAGGACGATTTAAGTATAAAGAGTTTGTAACCGTTTATCACACGAAGTACGATGTCAGTTCTGCCATAAATGTGGCAGAGAGTTTGAGAACAATAAAGTATTCTGTCGGCAGTGTGGAACAATAGAGAGACACCAACAGAAAAGTCTTTGCAGTTCCGCAGACGAGAGGCTGGTAATAGAACATTACTTTGAACTGAGGGGATTTAGGTACGATACCATTGTCCACTCTCTGGGCGAGTACCATGAGATCTATATGAACGTAAGGACTTTGAAAACTGAACTGGATCCTGGGTCCTGGATCGTTGATGTTCCTTTTAAAACAGGCTTAGTTGTTTGGCTTGCTAAGTTTCAGTCTGTAAGCTTATATCCTCTGCGTTCTTCCGCTTTGAAGGCTGAGTATTGCGATAATGACTTCGTACATGAAGAGGACGAAGCACTTTCATCTTCGGGTGTACTCATTCTTGGACTCGGGTGTGAAATCTCTGCAACTTTGGAACCACATTTGAAGCAAAATTTGTCTCCAGGGTTCACTCTAGATCCACACGAGTCGAATACGAAACACAAAACTCCGCCATTTTGGATGCGGCAAACCGCTGACGGCTGCAGACTGCTGACACAAGTAACACGTGACAAAATGTTTTTTCGGATTTGCAAAATATTTTTTCGGATTTGCAAAATATTTTTCTGGATTTAGCGACAATTCTTGGATTTGTAAACTTGTTTCGGATTTACAAAATATTATTTGTGGATTCAATAATTTTATTACGATTTGTAATAGTTTTTCAGATTTGATAAACTCTTCAACGATGATTTCCAAAAAACATTACGATTTAAAATATTTTTTCGGATTTTAAAAACATTTTTTCAGATTTCGTAGATATTTTGGGATTGTCCCTTATCGGCTTCCGTAGTGACTAGATCAAAATCAAAATAAACGGAGACGCCATGCAACAAAGCATGAAACATGAACATGAAACTAACATTCCTATCTGTCATTGAGTTTGCCACACAACCGCGTAACCGTGGGAAACTCAACACAAATTACACTAGAACTTTTTCTAATACTGTTCAGATAGCCAAAGTCCATGAAATACATCACTCGTCCTCTCTTAAGCAAACATTAGAGCTCTCTCGGCCGCCGTGCAGTTGTCTCGTCACGCAAACCTTAACATTAGTACTTGAAACGCTAGGGCAAATATCTATCGCTGTAAAACTCAATTTAAAAACGTCACAGTCAGGAAGTTCAGATGAATCCAGGCGGTTTGATTCTTCAGTCGGTGTAAGAATCGAGATTTGAACCTCCCCACGGGGTAGCCCGCTAAACAGGCATGCTTTAGCGCGCGATATAATTACAATGAATAAATTCACTGCGTTCTTATTTATTTCGGTTTACAATTTCAACGATACATCTAGCTACTCCGGCTCCTCGGCCAGGATTTTAGAGATTCCCCATTTTAGAGATTCCCCATTTTAGAGATTCCCCAATTTAGAGATTCCCGTTTTAGAGATTCCTCATTTTAGAGATTCCTCGTTTTAGAGATTTCCCCTTTTAGAGATTCCCCATTTTAGAGATTCCCCGTTGTGGAGATTCCCCGTTGTAGAGATTCCCCTATTTAGAGATTCCCCGTTGTAGAGATTCCCCCTTTTAGAGATTCCCCGTTTTAGAGATTCCCCCTTTTAGAGATCTGCCCTTTTAGAGATTCCCCCCTTTTAGAGTTTCCTCATTTTAGAGATTCCCCCTTTTAGAGATTCCCCAATTTAGAGATTCCTCGTTTTAGAGATTCCCCGTTTTAGATATTCCCCGTTATAGAGATTCCCCATTTTAGAGATTCCCCGTTTTAGAGATTCCCCTTTTTAGAGATTCCCCCTTCTAGAGATTCCCCCCTCCTAGAGATTCCCCCTTTTAGAGATTCTCCGTTCCCTGTTCCTCGTTCTCCGTTCCCCGTTCTCCGTTCCCCGTTTCCCGTTCCTCGTTTTCCGTTCCCCGTTCCCTGTTCCCCGTTCTCCGTTCTCCGTTCCCAGTTCCCAGTTCCCCGTTCCCCCATACCCGTTCCCTGTTTTAGAACTAGCCCGGCAGGCCCGGCTATGATTAGAATATTGTTTGCAAGTACAGTAGATAGATTCTTGTCACGGGTATCATATTTGCCCTCCTTCACTTTTCTTCGGAGAGGCCGTAGCTTTACTTCGAGAAAGCTATACGCTTGCCTGGTGAAATTTTTATGTTTCTTGCAGCTATCTGATCGAGATTATGTTTCTGAAGCTCGATGTATAGGTTTCTTTCTCCTTTGATAGTTCTAGTACCACAGGATTTGAATTTAAGTCTTTACGCGCAAATCTGTTGAGTGTGTTGCGTGTTGTATATGCATTTTGTTCGGACAAATGTTTTTGCCACATTTAAAGAGACTTGCATGGAAACGCCATGGAACAAAACATGAAACATGAACATGAAACCAACATTAACATTTGTCACTGAGTTTCCCACATAAGCTAGGGAAACTCATCAAAAATTGCAATAGTAGTTGTTCTAATACTGTTCAGATAGCCATAAAATACATCACTCGTTAGCAAACATTAGAGCTCTCTCTCGGCCGCTGTGCAGTTGTCGCGTCACGCAAACCTTAACATTAGTACTTGATTTCCTCGGCCAGGAGCTTCCTATGATTCCCATTTCACAAATTCCTTCTTTTAGAGATTTAAGAGATTCCCCGTTTTAGAGATTTCCCGTTTTAGAGATTCCCCGTTTTAGAGATTCCCCATTTTAGAGATTTTCCCTTTTAGAGATTCCCTATTTTAGAGATTCCCTATTTTAGAGATTCCCCCTTTTAGAGATTCCCCCTTTTAGAGATTCGCCCTTTTAGAGATTCCCCCTTTTAGAGATTCTCCCTTTTAGAGATTCCCCCTTTTAGAGATGCCTTATTTTAGAGATTCCCTCTTTTAGAGATTCCCCCTTTTTAGAGATTCCCCGTTCCCCGTTCCCTGTTCGTCCATTCCCGTTCCCTGTTTTAGAAATAGCCGCTAGAGAAAATCTTAGTTAGCGCAGAGACGTAATTGCCAAAGCGGCCGACAAAGGCGGCGCTTTGGTTGTTTGGCGGGCCGACCTCTACCAAACAGAAGCTTTGCGGCAACCTTCTGACCTCTCTTTTTATGCTTAAGTCGATAAAGAGCTCACTTCTACTAACCAACAAATTGTCAAGAGCGCTATTAACGACCTTAGAGTCACGCAAGAATTGCCGGCTACTGCTACTTATCTCATCATCACCACTGCTAGAACACTGCTCCGCCTGGCTGAACTATAGTTTTACAATTAACTTGTTTTTCATTCGCTGACAGTTATTATAAGCAAATCAAAGGTGTGGCCATGGGTACCAAAATGGGACCCAGCTACGCCAATCTTTTCGTAGGCTACGTTAAACGCCAATTTTTTAATCAATACAACGGCCCCAAAGCTGGATTCTACCGTCACTACATTGAAAACTGTGTCACCGCCACTTCGTCTACCAGAGATGAACTCAATCAATTTATAACTGCTGTTAATAGGTTTCATCCGACTCTTAAATATACTTGGGAAATTTCCGATACTTCTTTAGCATTTCTAGATATCAAAGTTTCTGTCGAAGGCAACGGTTTATGCACCAGTGTGCACTACAAACACACAGATTCTCATAGTTATTTCTTGCATTCATCTTCACATCCATCACATGTCAAGAATCCCATCCCTTATTCTCAGTTTCTTAGACTTCGTCGCTTTGTAGTGAGGACTCTGATTTTCCTTCAAATCAGAGGAAATGTGCAATTTTTGTTCGACAAACGTAGCTATCCTGCCTCTGTTGTTCAAGCAGGCCATCATGGCGCCCAACAAATTGATCGGCAGTCAGCACAACAAACGTCTCAGAAGGAGAACAATAATAGAATTCCATTCACCCTCACATTTCACCCTCACTACCACGCAATAAAATCCATCATTCTAAAAAACTTTAGATTACTTCAAAATGATCCCAATACTGGTAGAATCTTTTAGCAACCTCCATTAATTTCATTCAAAGGCGACAAAAACATTGGTAACTTCTTAGTCAGAAGTGCATTCCAAACGAGTGAACAACCCGGAACTTTTATATGCGCACGCACACGATGTAAAACATATCAGGGAGCTTAAGCAACCACGACGACGACGCCGAGGACGACGCCTAGAAAAAATGAATTTATATTTTACAAGCGAAATTCGCGATTATCTAGATCTGTTGGGTTCACCAATGGCTCTAAACACGTGCTTAAGCTAAATATGCAACGACGGTGTTCAGTTCCAAATGGAAATACGAAAAATTAGTCATCGTCGTCCACGTTCCGTAGACGACGCAGAATTTGGTCATTTCACGTTGTTGTTTTGCACAGGACGGCGATGAAATGTACAAAGATTTATAACGCACGTGCACAGCTATTGTTTTGCTCATTAAACCTTTTGTTTAGCGACGTTCTCGTTGCCGTCGTCGTCGTTGCTTGCTTAAGCTCCCTATCCTTTCATTTGCGACGTTGAGAAATTGTCGGGATCCAAGCGATCCATTAGGATCACTGACCATTTTAACTGTACCTCGGCCAATGTAATCTACTGTATAACTTGCATTCTTTGCAAAAAGTTATATATCGGCGAAACAGGTAGACGACTAGGCCACCGATTCCGAGGAACACCTTCGCGACGTAGAGAAAGACGACAAGAACGCATCTAAACCGGTCGCTAGACACTTAAATCTGCCGAAACATTCTAAGCAACATGTGGCAGTCTTCGGCCTCTCTCTACATCAAGGAAGCACAGAAAGCCGCAAAACTCTAGAACAAAAAATTATTTTTCAAATCGGACTCTTAATCCTCACGGTATCAACGAACACGTTTAATTCAACTAATTTATTCTGTTGTTTTTCGTTACCAGGCACCAACAATAGCGTAGTCTCCTCCACAGCCGTTTATTGGGATGTCACGCAACGCTCCCCCAAAGAAACGGCTGCTCACAACCGAACAACATTCCTTTCCATTGTGGCTGTGGTTTGGTTGCGGTCTGTTGAAAAGACCAATCACATAACAGCAAAGTGCGAATGACGTAAACTTTCGAGCGAAAGGGCCTGCGGTGCGAACAATGAGGGATTTCTGGCTTTAATTTTGTTTCACGCCGCACGCAGGCCACCAAAAACGGGATGTGCTCGCGGGCTACGATCACGAGGGACGAAAAAACTGTGAATGAAAGCCCAAGTACAAGTGCTTCATGTGCCCATCTCTATGTTCAGCTAATGAGGGAATATATATTTTTTTCTGAAAATGTCTAATTGTAAATGTCTAATCAAGGGCTGAAAGCTTCCTACAGATTGAAAGCAGGAGAAAAGAACAGCATTCAAAACTCGCTGTCAACAAATTAATTAAATGGAAATTAAATCAAATTTGGCGCGAAATGGTTCTTGAAGGAATGTTGTTCGGTTGTGAGCAGCCGTTTCTTTGGGGAGAGCATTGCGTGAGATCACAAAAAAAAAACGGCTGCGGAGGAGACTTCCAATAGCGTAGCTCCATATTTCTGTATATAAGTCACACACAACCCACAATTCCTCGATTCGCTTCGACGAAGGGCTAACGCTCAGAACGTCAGTTTCCGAATCTCTTTAGGGTGGCCAATTCACATTGTCAACCCATTTGATAAAACGGCAAATTATATGGCTGAAATGTAAGAGTGTGTATGGAAATTAGAGTCTCATGATATATATGCCCTACGCCAGTAGGTTAAATATATCAAAATTCGCTCAGATCTCGTTTAAACTCTCCAGGATGGAAGAGAAAAAAATAATCACATTGAATTTTCAGTAGTATTTATTCGGTAAATAACCTAACCTATACATGGAACGACTTAAATGTCATCTTCTAATTTCCATACAAACTCTTAAATTTCCGTCATAGTTCACCATACAAACCCTCATATTACGCTTGGGTATCCTGTGGAGCAACGTTTATCTTTATGGAATTGAAACGTTCTCCAAGTAGAAATAGACATACTTAATTTATTCCAGAAGCCAAAAATAAAAACCACGAAAAAAATTTAAGTACTTCTGGAAAAGGAAGTTAAGAGGTTAACCCCGTATAAAAAACTCCCTTAAAATAATATAAAATAAAATAAACAAAATCATTACAAAATATTCTGTTCCTCATCAAACTAAATCCAGAATTCCCAAGTTAACTATTAGAAGAGGCCAAAGCAACTTAAGCATTT
>JAEMPF020023618.1:34918-56276 GCA_022496165.2 Catalaphyllia jardinei | reverse complement strand
AATTTGGAAATTTATGAACCACATTCTGGACAAATGTGACCATGCAAACACTGCATTCTTGCGGAGGTGTCAAAGCAGGATCAGTCTGCAAATCAGTCAAGGCAAAATGGCAAGTTGAGGCTTTTGGTGTGTTTTTGACACACCCATACCTGAGATTTTAGCTAAAACGTTTTCTAATTGGTTGTTGTTCCATTTGTTTTTATTGTTAGGAAGCCTTGCAACATCCAGTCGTTAGAATGCTGGTGAAAACAAAATGGCAGAGCTATGGACACTGGTTTCTAAGGTAAACTTATCCTTCCACGCTAATTTTGCGTCTAATTAAGATAAGTTAGAAAACATGTACTGTGTTGCTATCGAGTTATCGAAACATGAGTGGAGGTTTAAGTTTGGAAGAACCACAGGTCACCCAAGTTGGGTTTGTGTGGTAAACTGTGTATGAAAATTAGGAGATGGCATTCAATGTATGGGTTATTTACCAAATAAACACTTTCGAACAGTCAATGTTCCAATATTTACTCATCCTGGAGAGTTAATATATATTCATATATTGCCCTATGGTGTTATAATACGAGACAAGGTAAGAAACTTCGGCCAGTTTGACGACAAACCACTCTTCGGAAACGGACATGTCATTTGTTTACCCTCGGAACACCAAGGAGTTCACAAGAACGCGTTCTGAAATGCCCGTGCATTCGGAAACAAGTCAAATTTGCACTGAGTTACCCTCCATCAGCACCAACCCACCATTTTCTTTTTGCTCCTAAAGGGTACCACGTAATGACAATTACCTCTAAATTGATTTCTTCAACAGCCTTCAAGCCGGATTTTATGTGATTTTCTTGGTTCTCTTGTCATATTCTCTAATGTACGGCTCAACTAGACTGGACCCAACACTTTACAAGGGTGCTGCTGACTCACTGCGCGGCTTCTGTGAATTGCTTACCCTTGTGATGGTCGTCGTTTATGCCTGTGAAGAAATCAATCAAATCACAAAGTAAGTAATGGCGAGGGAAAATGTACGATTTACTGAGCCCTTTCAAAGGAAAATCGTGTGACTGGAACCCCACTTAATATCCAGACACAGTACTGGTGCAAATTTCAAAGGGTTTTTGACTGAAATGAACTAGTTACACCATCGACTAACAAATACATGTCCTTGATTCGGGAGATGACTGGCTTCCGCTCAGTTTGTTGAGACTTGACCTACAGTTGTTTTCAGAGGACGAAATGGCACTACGGGTTTAGATAAGGCTCAGGCTAAGCTCAATACAATTGATTTGACAGTGATCAACGCAGTAATTGTAAGAGTTAACCCAGGGTTAAACGTTAACTGCAGCATTGTATTTTCTTGCTTAAAATTGTTTTTCACCTCTAACGTTTGGTGGTGTTTGTGATCACTACAGCTTAAAACTGCAGGGCAAACAACATAAACAGAACAACTCACCAAAAAATTACAAAACTGAAATCAAAATCCTCGCTAACCCTGGGTTAGCTTAATCGGGCTTTGAGCAACCCGGCCCAGGACGATGGGAAATAAAACATTCTCTGTAAGGAAAAGACATAATCAGGTGACCTGGCCTTCCTACCTCACTTTTGGATTGTGCATGCTTCAGAGCTGGCGTTTGTCGAGTTTCTTCGTGACCGTTGTTTGTCGTGCAGCCCAAGAATCCTTGGGGCTTTTCGTGGATCGTTTCCATCAGTCTTAAGGAAGTCTTTTTTCTCTTTTAAGTTGTTTAGTGTTCGTTAGACTAGTCGATTTTTTTTGCTACGTCGAATGGTTCAACAAGTTCTCTTCAGCCCAACTTGCCTGTTCCCCATTCTAAGCTCGTATCTACATTTTGGGCGTTTAGATTTCTTCGCTTTGAGTTTTTGGTCGGCAACGTACATTATTGTCTTTACGTTCAACGTTCTCTTTTTTTCATTGCCTCTGTACCGCTCCAGTTTTCTATTTTCTGTCCCGGCACACTCATGGCGTCTCTTTTTTTTCACGTTTTCTCTTGTTCTTACTGTTCTTGTTTCCCTTATTTATTTTGATGTGGAGCCCTACCTGGCACATCCTCAAGTGGACTGACCCGGCTGGTTTTTCAGAGAATGTCTCCTATTTCTCTAAGGATTTATTGCAATTATCTAAACGGAAGGACATTACTGCAAGCTTTTGCAATATGAATGAGCAGTTACAAGTCGTCAGCTGAGAGAGAGAGGCACGGAACATTACTTCCCTGCCATTGTCCCTTTCTGTTTTGCATTGCCTGGGGGTAAGAAGCAACAAGATACGTGGCTTCTGATTGGACGGATGGTGGCCTTCCCCTGCCCAGCGCTTCGACTTACAATACACCTGCTGCTCTCCTCAGTGCCGGTGGGCGGCGTCTGTCCCTTTTACTAGACTTTTCGAAGTCTATAACAAGAGATAAAGAAGTTCTGCATTTTCTCCAACATGGCCTTCGTCTCAGATTCGACTGTCGTCCTCTACTGACCACCAGTCTGGTGCTTTTTTCTCGGACAGAATCCAGCAGCAACAGAGGCAGGGTTCGTACGGGTCCTGGAAAACCTGGAAAGTCCTGGAATTTTATTATGGCATTTTCCAGGACTGGAAAGTCCTGGAAAAAGGCCACTGGTCTTGGAAAGTTCTGGAAATCTGTTGAACTTAACTAAAAAATATGAAGTGTATGGAAGGCAGTAAGGAGAATGAACATTGAGATCTTGGAGTGTAGGGGTTAATGTGAATTTAAGAGCCCTTGAAAAATCAATTTGAGTCCTGGAAAATTGTTTCTGAAAAAGAGTACGAACCCTGGAGAGGGTCTCTGAGCCCTTACGCAAATTCGAGCAGAGAAAATTTGAAAAGTTTCCTACGTAACCTGCTGCATAGACCTTCACACCGCGTATGCTCTATACAATGCCGCCTCCGGCGTCAGACTCGCGTTTTCCCTCGTTTGACTCATTGGCAATCAATTTTCCTGCGGAAATAACATTTTCAAACCACATGTACTCTCACCCTGGAAATGGCTCAAGATGAAGTGCCGACACCATTGGATTCAAAGCATTTGCTGTGTTTTGCAGAAATATTAAGTTACAAGACTTACTATCTCCCATTTTGTTTTCTGTCTTCTAGAGAAGGGCACTCATACTTTAAGGAGTGGATGAACCTGTTTGACTGGTTAGGCCAGCTTCTAGTCCTATCTATTGTTCCATTGCGTTACTCTGGCAGTAAGGCACAGTGGATGGTGGCGTCTTTGGCTTTCCCCGTCAATTGCTTGAGGATTTTTAAGTTTTCTTGCGTGACAAGGTAATCTTAAAACTAAGTTTAACCTGTGTGTGCCTGGTTTGACCATCTTGAGGAAATCAACTTAAAATAAAGAAGTTTAGTTCAAATATAGTAACTTGCCTCGTTACGGAAACCAGTCGTGCTTCTGAAGTGAAATTCCCCTGTGTACTAATCTTAACAGACTGCCATCAGTTCTTTCTGCACATTTCTTTTTAGCTCTGCATAGCAGGCATCCATTTCCTAAAGCACGCGAAGGAAAAGAATTTTAATAACTCCGATCGAGTGCGAAAAACTGAGAAAAAGTAAGGAGCAAAGACCCCGCAAAAATGAATCATTTCCTCCACTCCTCCCTTTCCTCCTTTTCCTCCTCAGTTCCCGGGGGCCCCCCCCCAACCTTTACTTTCCCATTTCTTTTTCTGACCCCAGACACGCTCGTTTGCTCGCTGGCTTGTTTGATGTTCTCGTCTGAAAAACCGAAAGGAAACTTCTGTTAGGGTAGATGTCTTTCCGTTTTTAGGGACGGTTATTTTTCACTTCTTATATTTCAAGCACCTGTATTTGCTCCCTTCGCTCTATGTACTTCGCGCTCAACAGTCTTTGATTACCATCGAACAAAGTTAGTCGAATTACGTAAGCTTTTTCTAATCAGTGATTTCCTGTATTTGTAGGACCACAGGATTATACACAAAAACCTTGGCAAAGATCATTAGACAAGACGTAACAAGATTCATGGTAGTTTTTGCTGTAGTTTTTCTCTCCTTTTGTGGTTCGTTGATCTTGTCTCTTCGTTCCTCCACGCAAAGCCAACAATTTAGGTGCGTGTTATTAATGCGTTTATAAGAACTTTTATTAATACAACGTGCTTACAGTCTTGTTGCAGGACTCATTTTGTGTTACTCTCCCTTCGAACTTCACAAAACAAAATTTTCTTTTTACACGCTCGATCTCTTACGTCACTCGAAGACGAGTGAGACTAGACCCGAAAAATTCCATACTGATGACGTAGTTCTATAGAGATCCATTCTGAGTTGGTTGCTACTTGCGCGAGGGAATTTTAAGCATGCATAAGCCCGTTTGAAACACTGCCAAATTTAATTTAAGCTATATTTTCATTTTTAGTGACTTCGAAGATGTGTTGTTGAGCGGGTTTCGTGCGCTGTCTGAACAGCAGCCAATTGCTGAAGATTACTCAAGTTTCAAGTAAGTCCCACACTGTGTGTTATTTCTTGTTTTATGTCTGCCAACTCGATACAGCACTGTTTGGTTATTTCATCTCACCCCACCCATCGCCAGATAGAAACAGCTGTATTAGGGTTTGCTCTGCTCCCAGAAAAATCGGTTTGGCCTCAATCTCTGTTACGTTTTCTGTGACACTAAGTTTGTGCTGTGATCTCACATCTCTTGTAGTTGGCTCTCCATTCTGCTGATGATAGCTTACATGGGAACTGTGATTGTCATTTTGCTTAACATTCTCATTGGACAAATGAGTACAACTTACACGCAGGCCAAGCGAGTTGCTCGTCTGGAGTATGATGTGGATCGTATATTACTTCTCACTCGTATGGAGAGATGTCTTCTTCTGGTATGTAAGCGTCACGGAATGGATCGCGTTGAAAGCGTGTGTGCGCGCGCTCTTGTTGGCGCATGTGCGTGACAGTGAGTATCACTTTGCAGCCCTGTCAATTGGGATTTTAACTAATTTCTTTTGTAACTCTTGTCGTCTTTGCAGAATTTACGTGTAAAGTATTATAAAGGAGGAGACTTGATCAGTGACATGAAACTTGCAGAAGGTTGGAAGTTAGATTAACACCTGATATCATACAGCATAGGATCGTTGTACTGGGTTCCTCGACAAAACGCATGTAACTCTTAAGTGTCTTTAAGTACCCCCGGAAATATAAATGGGTACTTTCAGATTATTAAGGGAGGTCTGGCTAAATCCGGGGGCATCAGGGATCGACTAGCACTCCATCCAGGAGAGTAGAAATACTCAACATTTTATTTAGAGTCTTCACGCTGCAAAACCTTTTCTTGTTGTGCATCATAACTTGCGGAGGTTTAGTTACATATATATTGCAGCTTTTTGCTCTCGAAAATCGGAGAATGGGGTACGGTGCGATGGATTCAGACGGGAAAGGATTGGTACAAGACAAGGATACTTAAGCCCTTTTTTCCCATGTTGCATTTTTTCACGGTCGCATACGCAGGGATAAGCGCTCGTCGGAACCTAACAGATAAGGCGGTGCTGCGCATAAAAAGTCTCTGGTACCCAGGTTAAAAAGGTTTCCAATAAATGTGGCTGAGAACAGCATTTCTATTTCATCTCAACTCATAGGTCCCTTGTTGACGAAGGAACCAAGATAAGTTTGGTTTTGTCTGTCAAATGCGTTATGCTTGGGAGACACTAAAAGTGTTAATTGTTTCTTTCTTTCAGAGCTTCTTGAATTCAGCGAAGATCGCCATCCTTGGGAGTCAGTGGAAGAGAAGCTTCATGAGATCAGGTATGAGTTGCTTGTCGTGTGTTTCGATCATTCGTCTGTCGATCTCTCCTTTCGTCCCGCCTCTTTTCGTCCCTACTTCTCTCCTTGTGTCCCTGTTCCCCTCTCCGTTTTCACTTCCTCTCAGCTCCTGTCTCCATCCCTTCATCCTTGCCTCCCTTCCTTCCATCTCCCTCCCTCCCACAGTCGTTACCTCACTACCGACGTCTCTTTCTCTGTTCCTACCATTTTCCTATCTCTCCCTGCCTCCTTCCCTCCTTCCCTTGATTCCCTCGACTATCTCTCCGTTCCTGCGTCGCTCCTTTCCTCCTTTTCTCCCTCCCAATCCCACTCGCTCTTCCCTTCTCTCACTCAACAAACTGACCAGTAACAATTCTTTCGCTCACTGTATTTCTCTCTGGTGTGATTTTATTTTTTTACCTGGACAACTGTCCTTATTTCACTTCCTTTTTCAGAGACATGATGCGAAAAATGGTAAAACAGATGAGGCCTGGAAGAGAATAAAGAGCTTAATCACGTTTTAATCACGTGGCCGCCGTATGGGATTATTGAACTTTGGTATCTTCCAGAGCTTGACCGAAGTTATTTGAATCAAGTTCAAGCTCATTTTTTAAATCCTTTTTCAAAGGAAGCTATAAAATTCCGAGTAGAGAAAAGCCGTAGATTTCTTGAATTTCACTTTTGTTAGGCTTTTCCGAGAAAAAAGGCCGAGTTTCATACACTGTTTGGATTTTTGATAATGAAAATTACTACTGAGGGTTTGCTTAAGAATAAACTTAAAACCTCATCAACAAATGTTTTCGACTTTTTTTGTGAAAAAAAAATGCGTTTTGGGCCTTTCGTACAGTTACTTGATACCAGCCCATAGTAAGAGGTTTCTTTCAGAATAAAGAATGTTTTACTGTAATTAAGTCTTGCTGTTTTGTTTGCAACAGGAGTGCATTGTTCCATGGTTCCTTATTTTGTCAAAATATCGCTGCCGTGTACTAGGGAAAGCGATACTTTGCTTAAACAAGGTTCTATCTTCCGAGTGAATTGAAGATCAGCTGTGGATTTCTTGAATTTCTTATTTGTTGGCCTTTCGAAGAAAAACAGGACGCTCCATACACTCTAAACCTGTTTGATATTTCAGTGATGGTTAGTGCAGAGGGTTTTGATTAAGAATAAAGTCTAAACCTCATACAAGAAAAAAAAAAAGAAATGTGATCTATTTTCTTCGGGAAAATTGGTTCTTGGGCTTTTCAAAATTAGGCCAGACGCAAGCTTATAACTAGGGACATAGGAGGTTTTTCTTCTGTAAAAGAATGTTTTACTGTAAATAGTCTTCCAGTTTTTGTTTTTGGTTTTGTTTTTTCAGTTCTCTTAATTAGAGAGTAACAGGAGTGCATTGTTTCATAATTTTTGTCAAAATATCGCTGTCGTCTAGTAGATAAAGCGGTACTTTGCCCAAACAAGGTTTTGTGGTGGTTTCGTCTTAATATATCAAACGACTCGCTTCACAACGACATGTTTATTCGTTTCACATCTCTAGACCACATGCATGCTCCCCCGCATATTCCATAATATTAATATAAACATCCGGGACACTACATGTTTTAAGTCAAACCTGTAAGTAATTGACCAGTATTCAGGGGCCACACCCTTTCTAAGCTTCTAGTTTTCAAAGTCCCAATCTTTCGCTTGTACAAACGCTCTATTTGTTACCTGTATTATGCGCTTAGCTCTATTTTAAGCGGCCGCGGCTATCCATGGCAGTTCTGCGTTTGTCTTTTTGTCTGCGTTTGTCTTTTACTTGTGAGTTATGCGACCACCCTTGAACAGAACCACAAAGCCACGACAGTTGCACTCGGTATTTTAATGTATCTAAGACGCGATCCATCATCACTATAGAAATAACAATGCTTCTGTATGATCAGATAACCGTCAACATCGTCCCGAGGGTGGGAGGGGTAAGACTTGGTGAAAAGGTCATGGGCGGTGCCTCGCATGGGTCCTCGCGTCCCGTTCGCACCCGTCCTTTTGACCTTATCACTTCATATCACTTTGCATATATATTTCATTTCTTCTCGATTATTTTTCTTGTTGTATGTAACATGTGTAATGGTCAATAAAGCTGTTAAAAAAAGAATGCTAGTCCAAAAAGCTGAATTATAGGAGGCCATTCTGGGCGTGGCTCGAGCTTGGTTTGTCCCCAACAAGAAAATACTTTGAAACGGACAGACAGCTTTTCTAAAGACAATAGACTACAAGGCTGATACTCCGTGTTTTGAGACACCAAACATGACAAGAACCCATAAAGCAGGATCGCAACACTGGACAGCTGTTTCATCCTTCTTGGGGCTCGTCAGCACTGTGTAGTGAAGATATGTAACGCCAGCCAAAGAGCTGACGCACAAATTGCAAAATGACCCATTCATTATATCGAGTTCTGTACTTTAAATTCACTTGCGCCTCGAAACACGCGTTGCCACGTCACATGTTTCGGGGCGCAAGAATACCAAAGTGTCACGATTGGTGTCTTGAAAAGCAAAAAATAAATGTCTGGACAAGGCTAGCCTAAACATTGAAACATTCAACCGCATGGCCAGCACCATGCTTTAAAAACGCAGCGTATATATCGGATCTGAAAAGACCTACGGTCCGAAATTTCATAAATGAGTGACTAAGATTATAGCATGCGATGACTTGCAGTTAGTCACTCAGCTTTTTTAACAATTATTTCTTCGAGTGCATCCCTAAAAGATACCGACTTCTAAGAGGTTTTCTGTGAGTAGCACCTTTTCGTTTTCTTTTAATTAGCGTGTTACTTATATATGTCGATCTATAACCTTCGCTAAAGAAGTAAGGTTTGCTGTGTTTTTGCATTCAAGAAAATAAAACTATAAATTTAAGAATAAAACAGATCGATACTAACAAGTTATTCCAGGAAAAATGGTAAGGTACAAACATATCTCAGCAATTCACCTGGTCATTACAATAAGCCTAAACAAAGATACGACATTGGAATTAAAATAACACGAGCTTCGAAACTTAATGAAAACGCTCTCTTTTGGGTAATTTTATTCTACACACATGCAAATTAAATGTTTACTGAGTTTTTTTCCATCAAGAATTTCCACTGAGCAACCGTTCTCTTAAAAAATATTCAATTTTTGTTTTCTAGCAATTTATTCAATTTAAAGTAAACGATGTCTTGAAACCTGATCTTGCTTCTGTGGTTACTGCGCATAACCTGTGCTTACGCTCGCTCTGAAATATTTCAACAAAACGCCACGATATTAGGTGTGGATCGCGTTCATTTTATGCAGGCATCAATGGTAACAGTGGCATTTTCTAAATTTTTACAGAGTTAACTTGCACATTCGGATCACAACTTTGCTAGTTCATAAAGAATGAGGCGATAACGACATGAACAACGAACGAATTCAGGGAAATATGCGTCTTGTTCACTTTTTTTAAAATATGCTTTCGTAATATTTGGTGGTTCTATTATTTTCATCGAGGTAAAACCTAGAAGTCGAGAAGGAAAACCCCAAAAAGCAACCAGAAAAAGATCGCTGAGGAAGACTAACAACCGTCTTGGAAAGATTTATTTTAGATTGATCTCTATAGAATGCCTTCGATAAGCAAAAGAGGAACTGCCTAACTGCTATGGAAAGTTTGGTCAAGAATAGTGCTATTTAACTAAAATACCAATCTAACGAGAAACATAATGTTGCAAGCAAAATTTGGATTTCCGTTTTTATTACTTTTTTTTCAACTCAGTCATCATAACTTGCAATTACTTACTTGAACAGAACCATAAAGCCACAACAGTTGCATGCGGTATTTTAATGTATCTTAAGACGCGATCCATCATCACTATAGAAATAACAATGTTTCTGTATGATCAGATAACCATCAGCGTCGTCCCGAGGGTGGAAAGGGTAAGACTTTCCTGGTGAAAAGATCGGGAAAGCTGAATTAAAACAGGCCAATCTGGGCGTGGCTCGAGTTTGGTTTGTCACCTACAAGATAACACTTTGAAACGGACAGACAGCTTTTTTAAAGACAATAGACTACAAGGCTGATACCACGTGTTTTGAGACACCGAACATGACAACAACCCATAAAGCAATTTAAGCAATTGGAAAGAAGAAGCCTGAAAAAATCAGGGCTTTAACGGAATTCGAACCTGTGTCCTCCGCGATACCGGTGCGAAGCTCTACCAACTGAGCTATGAAGCCACACATTTGGAGCGAGGTCAATTTATTGAGTTCATGTCTCCCGTGAGGAGTGAAATGATGTGAAGTATACATGAAATAATTCATATGTGAACTGCGGTTGTAGATGAAAGTGAAGAATGATCATCGCAGTTAATTTTCCAATTTAAGCAATTGGAAAGAAGAAGCCTGAAAAAATCAGGGCTTCAACGGGATTCGAACCTGTGACGTCCGTGTTTGAATACTGTTATGAATCGATAAGCCCCCTCCTTCCAATACAATTACCTCTGTCAGTTTCAAGTATTTTTCCTTCTATTTCTTTTACAGCCTTCAAGCCGGATTTTATGTGATTTTCTTGCTCCTCTTATCATACTCTCTAATGTACGGCTCAACTAGACTGGACCCAACACTTTACAAGGACGTTGCTGACTCACTGCGTGGCTTCTGTGAACTTCTAACCCTTGTGCTGGTGGTCCTTTATGCCTGTAAAGAAATCAATCAAATCACAAAGTAAGTAATGGTCAGGACAAATGTACGATTTACTGAGCCCTTTCAAAGGAAAATCTTGAGTGTGACTGAAAACCCTCTTAATCTCAAGACACAGTATTGGTGCAAATTTCAAAGGGCTTTTTAGACTGAAATGAACTAGTTACACCATCGACTAACAGATACATGTCCTTGATTCGGTAGATGACTAGCTTCCGCTCAGTTTGTTGACACTTGACCTACAGTTGTTTTCAGTGGATGAAATGGCACTACGGTTAACCTTAATACTTAGATAGTTCTCAGGTACTGGGCCGGGTTGTTCAAAGCCCGATTAAGCCAACCCAGGGTTAACGAGAATTTTGATTTCAGTTTTGTAACGTTTTGGTTCGGTACTGTGCTTATATTATTTGCCATCCAGTTATAAGCTGTAGTAATCTCAAACTAGCTACACCAAACGTTAGAGGTGAAAAACATTTTTAAACAAGAAAAAAACAATTCTTCCGATAACGTTTAACCCTGGGTGAACGTTAACCGGCTTTCGAACAAGCCGGCCCTGGTAGCCTCAGTGCTATTGATTTGACAGTGATTAACTCAATAATTGTAAGAGGTAACCTTACATACATCAGTACCCAACATTGGCTCTTATCTGTTTTGCCATCATTTTCGTCATTTTTAACATAGTCGTAGTTACTGTAGTTTTAAACATGCCCATATTTACTTTGACTTCGTAAACTTGGCCTAAAATCTAAAATGAGTAATGATAATTTGCTGTAAAACAATATGCACCAGGACAATAGGAAATAAAACATTCTCAGCAAGGAAAAGACATAACCAGGTGACCTGGCCTTCCTACCTCACTTTTGGATTGTGCATGCTTCAAAGCTGGCGTTTGTCGAGTTTCTTCGCGACCTTTGTTTGTCGTGCAGCCCAAGAAGCCTTGGGGCTTTTCGTGGATCGTTTCCATCAGTCTTAAGGAAGTCTTTTTTTCTCTTTTAAGTTGTTTAGTGTTCGTTAGACTAGTCGATTTTTTTTTGACGTCGAATTTTCCTACATGGCTTTCTCATCTTACGGTCCGCTGGTCTGCTGGTTCAACGAGTTCTCTTCAGCCCGACTTGCCTGTTTCCCATTCTAAGCTCGTATCTACATTTTAAGCGTTTAGATTTCTTCGCTTTGCGTTTTTTGGTCGGCAACGTACTGTATTGTTTTTACGTTCAACGTTCTCTCTTTTTTTATTGCCTCTGTACCGCTCCAGTTTTCTATTTTCTGTCCCGGCGCACTCATGGCGTCTTTTTTTCACGTTTTCTCTTTTTACTGTTCTTGTTTCCCTTATTTAGTATGTCTGCTTCAGTGGAAGGGAGCAATCTCGTCATCCGGGATATTGACCCGTCGAACTTTGTAGAGGGTCCGTCCGTAGCTCACTCTCTTTCCATGTCGCTTAACGTCATTGCTGACATGTAACGTCAGATGAAGGAAAACAATGCCTTTGTCCATTCACGTAGGGAGCAGTTAAGACGCGGTCAGTTAGCAGGCTCGTCCTTGACTCAGACATCTCCGATTGTTTACTCTACACGTGAGCTGACAGAAGGACCTCTAAGCATTGGACTCGAGTTTCCAGGGACCTAATGTTTGAGGCGCCCATTCTAAATCACCTCCGAACATTTATATTAATGTGGAGCCCTACCTGGCACATCCTCAAGAGGACTGACCCACACGGCTGGTTTCTCAGAAAATGTCTCCTATTTCTCTAAAGATTTATTGCAATTATCTAAACGGAAGGACATTACTGCAAGCTTTTACAACGTGAGTGGGCAGTTACAAGTTGTCAGCTGTCTTCAAGCTTGCCACAAAGGTATGGTGCGTTCTGAAGTCTTCTCTGCTTCTCGCAACAAATTTTTCCATCCACGTCATACCATATTTATAACTACGTTGTCAAGCCTGCCCCTCAAGTGCTGAACCACGACCTACACTGTACTGCTTGTGGTTTTCATTTACGGTCGCGGAGTTCAAGGTTTTTGAATCCTTGGCCAGGGTTACCAAACCCTGTAGTTCACACCTGTCACTACCAGCCTTCTCCACCAAAGTAGCACCAGGGAAGCATCGAGGCCAGCAGGCCCCACAAGGTCACAAGCCAAGAACAGATCCAAAAAACTTCTGATTGGACGGATGGCGGCCTCCCCCTGTCCAGCACTTCAACTTACTATAGACCTGCTGCTCTCCTCAGTGCCTTACACTGAGCATTTTGACGTTGTGTCCACGAAGCTCCTCCAGCAGCTCTTGAAGGAGGTGAGCCAGAGTAATCCAGAAGTCTGGTCACCAGGTGCCCAGATGTTTCTCAACCTCAAAACGTCACAGGTGAGGGCCATCTCCTATCTTGCCAGCATTTAAGCCAAGATTTTAGGTAGTATGGTCTTGGTTGCAAGGGACTCATTTTTGGCTCTTTCTAAGATAACAGGGGACCAGCAACTCAAAAATTACCTGGCGGGCGTACCACCTCTATGTTTGCAGGTCAGATTTTACATCTGTGGCTGTAGAGCTGGCGGAGCATAAGAGACAACAGCCAGTACCTCATATCAGGGGGCTCAACCTCCTCTACTTCAGCAGGATCATGCCTCACGGGTTACCAAACCCTGTAGTTCACACCTGTCACTACCAGCCTCCTCCACCAAAGTAGCACCAGGAAAGCGTCGAGGCCAGCAGGCCCCACAAGGTCACAAGCCAAGATCAGATCCAAAAAACTTCTGATTGGATGGATGGCGGCCTCCCCCTGTCCAGCACTTTAACTTACTATAGACCTGCTGCTCTCCTCAGTGCCAGTGGGCGGCTGTCTGTCCCTTGTACTGGACTTTTGGAAGTCTATAACAAGAGATCAATATGTTTTGCAACTTCTCCAACTTGGCCTCCGTCTCAGTTTCGACTCTCAACCTCCACTGACCACAAGTCTGGTGCCTTTTTCTCGGACAGAATCCAGCAGCAAGAGAGGGCATCCGAGCACTTACGCAAATTCGAGCTTAGAAAATTTGAAAAGTTTCCTGCGTAACCTGCTGCATAGACCTTCACCGACCGCGTATGCTCTATACAATGCCGCCTCCGGCGTCAGACTCGCGTTTTCTCTCGTTTGACTCGTTGGCAATCAATTTTCCTGCGAAAATAACATTTTCAAACCACATGTACCTTGGAAATGGCACTAGATTAATTTTGAACACCATTGGATTCAAAGCATTTGCTATGTTTTGCAGAAACGTTAAATTACAAGTATCTCCCATTTTATTTTCTGTTTTCCAGAGAAGGACACCCATACTTCAAGGAGTGGATGAACCTGTTTGACTGGTTAGGCCAGCTTCTAATCCTATCTATTGTTCCGTTGCGTTACTCTAACAGTAAGGCACAGTGGATGGTGGCGTCGTTGGCTTTCCCCGTCAATTGCTTGAGGATTTTTAAGTTTTTTTGTGTGACAAGGTAATCTTAAAACTAAGTTTAGCCTGCATGTGAGGAAATCAACTTCTCCTTAGTGTTGCTTGCCTCGTTGTGGAAACCAGTTGCGCTTGTGGAGTGAAATTCCCCTGTGTACTAATCTTGACAGACTCATCAGTTCCTTCTGTACATTTCTTTTAGCATCTGCATAGCAGCCATTCATTCCTAAAACACGCGAAGGGAAAGAATTTTAAAAACTGCGAACGAGTGCGAAACACGGGGGAAAAAACAACGAGCAGTGGTAGAGGGGTGGGGTAAAAAAAAATTAATTCTATCCACCACTCCCCCTTTTCCTCCTTTTTCTGCTCAGCCTCTACCCCACACCCTGCTCACTTCTCCCCAGGCGCGCTCGTTTGCTCGCTTGTTTGCTCGATGTTCTCCATTTTTCACTTATATGTCAAGCTACTGTATTTGTTTCCTTCGCTCTTTGTACTTCACGCTAAACGGTCTTTGATTGCCATCCAACGAACGTAGACGAATTACCTTCTCTTTTTCTAATCAATGTTTTCCTGTATTTGTAGGACCACAGGATTATACACAAAAAACTTGGCAAAGATCATTAGACAAGACGTGACAAGATTCATGATAGTTTTTGCTGTAGTTTTTCTCTCCTTTTGCGGTTCGTTGTTCTTGTCTCTTCGTTCTTCCAAGCAAAGCCAACAATTTAGGTGCGTGTTATAAATGCGTTTAAGAAAACTTCTATTGATACAACATGCGAACAGTCTTGTTGCACGAGGCATTTTGTGTTACTCTCACTTCAAATTTCACAGAACTGACAAAATTTTCTTTTTACACGCTCTATCTCTTACGTCACTCGAAGATGAGTGAGACTAGACCCGAAAAATTCCATACTGATGACGTAGTTCTATAGAGACCCATGCTGAGTTGGTTGCTACTTGCACGGGAAAATTTTAAACATAAAAAAGCCCATTTGAAACACTGCAAATTTTAATTTAAGCTGCATTTTCGTTTTTTAGTGACTTCGAGGATGTGTTGTTAAGCGGTTTTCGTGCGCTGTCTGAGCAGCAGCCAATTGCTGAAGATTACTCAAGTTTCAAGTAAGTCTCAACTGTGTCTATTTCTTGTTAGATTCCCGCCAACATGGCTCAGTACTGTTTGGTTATTGTATCCCACCCCACCCCACCCCACCCAACCCAACCCCAAATGGGAACAGTTGTATAGGGTTTTGCTCTGCTTCCAGAAACCAGTTTGGCCTTAATCCCAGTTACGTTTTGTGTGACACTTAGTTTGTGCTGTGATCTGACCTCTCTTGCAGTTGGCTCTCCATTCTGCTGATGATAGCTTACATGGGAACGGTGATTGTCATTTTGCTCAGCATTCTTATTGGACAAATGAGTACAACTTACACGCAGGCCAAGCGAGTTGCTCGTCTAGAATATGATGTGGATCGTATATTACTTCTCACTCGTATGGAGAGATGTCTTCTTCTGGCATGTAAGCGTCACGGAACGAGTGTGTGCCCGCGCTCTTGTTGGCGCGTGTGCGTGACAGTGAGTATCGCTTTGCAGCCCTGTCAATTGGGAATTTAACTGATTTCTTTTGTAACTCTTGTCGTCTTTGCAGAATTTACGTGTAAAGTATTATAAAGAAGGAGACTTGATCCGTGATATGAAACTCGCAGACGGTTGGAAGTTAGATTAACACCTGATATCATACAGCATAGGATCGTTGCACTGGGTTCCTCGACAAAACATATCTAACTTTTAAGTGTCTTTAAGTACCCCCGGAAATATTAATGGGTACTGTCAGATTATTAAGGGAGGTCTGGCTAAATCCGGGGGGACCGCGGATCGAGTAGCAGCTCCATCCAGGAGAGTAGAAATACTCAACATTTTGTTTAGGGTTTCATGCTGCGAAACCTTTCCTTGTTGTGCATCATAACTTGCGGTGTTTTAGTTAGATATATTACAGTCTGCTTTTGTCAAAAAACCGGAGAATGGAATACGGGGCGATGGTTTAAGACAAGAAAGGATTGCGACGAGGATACTTCAGCCCTTCCTCTCCCATGCTGCATGTTTTTTACGTTCACATTTACATACGCAGGGATAAGCGCTCATCGGAGCCTAAGAAATAAGGCTGTGCCGCGCATAAAAAGCCTCTGTTAGGGTTAAAAGACCGCCAATAAATATGGCTGAGAACAACTGTGACATTTTTATTGCATCTCTAGTAATAGATCCCTTGTTGACGAAGGAGCCAAGATAAGTCTGTTTCTGTCTGTTAAGCGCGTTATGCTTGGGAAACTCTCAAAGTGTCGAATTGTCTTTTTTTCCTTTCTAGAGCTTCTTGAATTCAGCGAAGATCGCCATCCTTGGGAGTCAGTGGAAGAGAAACTTCCTGAGATCAGGTATGAGTTGCTTGCTGTGTGTTTCGATCATTTGTCCGTTTATCCCTCCTTCCGTAGTCCCAACCCCTGTTCTTCTCTTCTTGCCCCTCCCTCTCTGTCCCCCCTCCGTTTTCACTTTCTCCTCACCTCCTGTCTCCATCCTCCATCCTCCCCTCCCTGTCGTCCACCTCCCTCCTTCCCTCAGTCGCCACCTCAGTACCATCGTCTCATTTTCCCGTCTCTCCCTGCCTCCTTCCCTCTGTCCCTTGATTCCCTCGACCGATCTTATGTTGATTCCCTCTGTCCGATCTTGCCTTACTCCTTTTTTCCCTCCCTTCCCCACTCGCTCCCCCCCCCGTCCTCACTCAACAAACTCACCAATGACATCTCACTCGCTCACTGCATTTGTCTCTGTTTTTTTATTTGCCTGGAAAACTTTCCTTATCTCACTTCCTTTTTCAGAGACATGATGCGAAAAATGGTAAAACAGATGAGGCCTGGAAGGGAATGAAGAGCTTAATCATGTTTTAATCACATGGTCGCCGCATGGGACTATCGAACTTTGGTATCATCCAAAGCGTGACAGAAGTTATTTGAATCAAGTTCAAGCTCATTTTTTAAAATCCTTTTTCAATGGAAGTTATAAAATTCTTAGTGAAGATAAGCCGTAGATTTCTCGAATTTCCCTTTTGTTATGGCTTTTCCGAGAAAAATAGGCCTAGATTCATACACTGTTTCGATTTTTGATAGTGAAAATTGCTACTGAGGGTTTGCTTAAGAATAAACTTTAAACCTCTTCAACAAACGTTGTCAACGATTTTCTCTCAAAATTTGCATTTTAGAGCCTTTCGTAGCTACTCAGATACCAGCCTTGGGTAAGAGAAGGTGTTCTTTCAGAATTTATAAACAATGTTTTACTGTATTTTTTGGATCTTACTGCTTTTTTTTACATTTTCACTCCTCTTAGAAAGCAACAGAAGTGCATTGTTGCATATTTTGTGAATATCGCTGTCTTCTACTTGGTAAAGCGATACTTTGCTCATTGAGGATCAGCTGAGAATTTCTTGAGTTTCTTATTTGTTGGCCTTTTCCGAGAGAAACAGGACGCTTCATACACTCTAAACCTGTTTGGTATTTTGATAATGGTTAGTGCAGAGGGTTTTGCTTAAGAATAAAGTCTAAACCTCATCCAAGAAAAAAAAAAATCAATGTGACATTTTCTCTTTCTTTCACTTCCATGTGAAAAGGTCTTAGTAAGATGCTAGTCGAAAAATGAGGCCAATCTGGGCGTGGCTCGAGCTTTGTAATTGCCCCTATAAGATAACACTTTCAAGCAAGTTGAAGTTATGAAAATATGATTGATCATCTTAGTTATACACACAGCTTAAGCGGTCGTGAAATTAAAGCCAGAAAAAGTTCAGGCTTCAATAGCCTGCAGAACAGGTGGATTAGCAGGGCAGAGAGCGAAACGCGATACACGAGCGAGGAGCGCCACCACCAGCGCGAGACAAAAAAAAAATTCACCTGTAGTCAAGCCATTATTTATGCTCTTCGGCTCCCTTGAAATTATCGGCTTGAAAAAATGAGTAATTACAAATGGATACATGACGCAAAACAGTCTACAGACATGAACATCTAAATTTAGTTAAATCTAAAGCATGTGGTACCAGTACGAACAAAGGAATTATAAACCCAAACATGGAGCTCAGGAGACGAAAAGCTCGCACAAATGCAGGCTGCAACGAAACAGAATGGATCCCAAAGATTGAATTAACACTACAGCAGTCTCTGGCGAGGCCGGACAATGCTTAATTATGATCCTTGGTAACAAGCCACATAACTAAACATAGTTTTAATCTAACAACCGGGCCGCGGGGGTGTAGGGGTGGGAGGGGGACTTTGCATGGAAAAGGGCAGGAATCCTCGTCGGAAATTTTGAATTAAACACCTAAACAAAACCAAACATAGAGCTGTCCAGGATTTTTTGACCCCTAATTAATATAAACCCTAAACGAGACCCTCACGGCTACACACGATGGCGTTTTCCCCAGAACACCCCTAAATGAGACGACGTCTGATATGAGAGCCACCCCCCCCCCCCCCCCTTCCCGGAACCGAGCCCGGCAGTACAGTATATAATGGAAGTAATCAACATATCACCGACTTAGTCCCTCCAGGGCGAATAATTTAAAGAGATACATTGAATATACATTTCTGCAACAGAAATGAGGCAAAACAAACCATAGTTAATAACTAGGCACATACTTTACAAGGCGATAGGTAACAGCTAAAACCATGCAAAGCTCTGACCTCTAACAGTCCAACGGAGTCTACTCTACTTTTCAATAAGTCCTTGATAAAAAATTGCCATAAAAAAGCCATGTCATTCACAGACATAAAAACGTTGCCGTACATAAGAGGATTTGCAGGGGTAAAGCTTTGACATAAATATTGCCTGCATATCAAAGCATGGCAAGAGTGGCGTAGACGTCTTCTCGATTAGTTTAAAAGATCTCTGCCAACTTACCCCGTGAACAGCCCCCCGATTGTGTTATGAGCAAGGAAGATAAACAGGCAGAAAGAGATAGCCGAGGGTGGTTTGAAGAGGGGAAAATCCCACCCCGCCATGCTCATTATATGTACTTCACTCGCCCTATTTTAATTTTTGTTGGGCTCGTGGGGAGCTCACAGAGGGGGAAAACTCTTCCAGATCACCCACCCAGATCATCGTCTCCCGTAAGGGTCATCACTTTTTTTTTTTGGGGGGGGGGGGGGGGGAATTGTTTCGAATATTTGCCTATGCATTTTTGTGGTTGAGTTTTAATAACGCTTTAAGGGTCGAGAAAGTAAAATTGGCCATGTACTTACTTCTTTGTACGTGACAAGTGATTGGTCCAAAAAAATTATCCGTGATGCGTAATTTAATAGAAAAATTTCGCGTGATGCGTGATTGCTGCCCCCATGTATTTGAACTGCGGAGAAAAATATGAAGACATGATCGATCATCGCAGTTATACGCACAACATCTTCCTCTGCAGTTCAAATGTATGATCTTTCATATATTCACTTGTATTTTGAGTTATATTGGCCAGGTACAAAAGTACCTTATAGTTGAAGCAAACCCGAAAGTAATAGTTCGCTAGAATAACACCAAAGAGATAATAATAAACCATAAAGGAACAAGGATGGTTAAGGATGGAGAGGATTAACACAGATAACAAACGACAAACTTGAAAAATTTAGGCTAAACTTTTTAAGATAAGCAAACCATGACGTAGCTCTTTTATTAAGCATGGAGCTAATTCTGGTGTAACGAAATCGTCGCAATCAATCAATCCCTTGCTTTCTAAAAAAAGTATGGTTTAAAGAAACTGAACGTAGAAAGGCTGACCGTGCAGTTGAAGTCAACTGCTATATATTTTCCGAGACTTCGTTATAGACAGGACCCGACTGGCCGTGCCTGACGAAATATCGGAAAATATATAACAGTTAACTCCAACCGTACAGTCAGCCTTTCTAAGTTCAAATTCTTCAAGCCTTTGCATTTGTTGTTCGAGTGCACATGGGTATAAGCGCCCATCGATCCGAAACTTAATCAGTTCTGATCATCCCCTATTTGGGAGTGAACAGGACCTTTTTGGTATACTTCTAGCCTTTGTCAGTACTATCTACACATTATTATTTGTCATTACATTGTCATCGCTATGCTTCAAGTTATGTGCCAAATACATCATGAGCGACCGTATTGTATTGGAGATACAATGTCGAGCCGCAGGCGAGACATTTTATATCCGATACAATACGGGCGCGAATATTGTATTGTACTTATGAAATGAAAAGCACGCTTTAATTTGCCCCCCGAAGGGAATTCGCACATTTTAGTATCCGGTACAATAGAGGTGCAAATATTGTATTGTGCTTATGAAATGAAAAGCACGCTTACATTTGCCCGCCGAAGGGAATTTCCTCGGGATGAACTGATCACGGAATTCTAAACTCATTCGCAAGTGATTGCCAACATGGACGGATCAAGTT
Source organism: Catalaphyllia jardinei (assembly GCA_022496165.2). Lineage (NCBI taxonomy): Eukaryota > Metazoa > Cnidaria > Anthozoa > Scleractinia > Caryophylliidae > Catalaphyllia > Catalaphyllia jardinei. The sequence continues at coordinate 35,978 of JAEMPF020023618.1, read as the reverse complement.
TTCGAAGGCCGAAAAATGCAGACGAAGAAGCAGCTTGGTTGCGAGAGACTACTCCCCAAAATACAAGAAATAGTACAAAATGGAGCTTAAAGATATTCGAGGAGTGGCAAGGTGCTCGCTCAAATAAAGTAGCGGCAAATGAGTCGCTGGGCTTTGAGTATGGGAAGGTGGACGAAGTGCAGGATTTAACTGTTGACATCGCGCAAATGTCTCCTCTGTCTCTAAACTACTGGATGACGAAGTTCGTTGGAGAAATTTGAAATCGTTCAGGTGGTCGGTACCCTCCAAGATCACTGTATCAAATCGTCTGTGGGATTAACATGTCTGTAACGTGAACGGTGAGGATAGAGTGAACATGTTAGCGAAGGGTGACCGAAGGTAAATGCATTAATTGTCTTTTTAAAACAGCACTCATGTAGATATTTCAGATAACCAATTTATTTGTCTGTCGTTTTTGCGTCCCTGTTTTGTTTTGATACAGAATGTTAATTAATCTATTAGCATTCTGGGAAAGATTTCCGTATAACCCCATACATTTATTATGCATGCACAATGATTAATTATGCATGCGCTCTATTGTTTTTGAAGACAATAGCAACTCCCTAACGTATTGAATATATACATTGATAATTACTACTTACTGTATAAATAAAAGTGGATTTCATTGCGCGCTGTCTTCTTGGCCCTTCTCTTCTTCCCCTTGCTCCATTCTTCTCCTTTTTCTACTCCGTATTCCTCTGGCTCTGTACTTCTCTTTTTTCTCTTTTTTTTCCCATTGTACCCGGCACGTCTCGAACCACTTACCTTTCGCACAACTCTAGCTCACCAGACTCCCTTCTACACCACTACACTACGAGGTTAAGTTGAAAACTACTCCTCGACAAATCATTTTTATTTTACTTGACTGGTTGAAATGCATAAAAATTTACATTACAATTTACTTATTCATCTGTCAAATGCATGTTTCACGCTGCACGAAAACATGCATCGCTTGTCTTTATCCTTGGTTCCCTGGTGAATAAAAGCGGGGAGGATTTAATTCTTTCCCCCAGTAGGGTCT
>JAEMPF020023618.1:22500-34818 GCA_022496165.2 Catalaphyllia jardinei | reverse complement strand
AGTAGGGTCTACTTGTTTTCGAGTCCAAGTTTTGCAAAACGAAGTACAACTGCTGTCACTACATCGAAGTACAGTGGGTCTTCGGCGCAATCTGCCGCAGGACCAAAGCCTGTTTTCTTGTTCCTAGGGCAAAGGGACACAGTTCTACCCATCACACACGGCCACCTATTGTCGGGAATACAAGCTTGTTGAAAGACATGTGGAAAGCTTACGACTACCTAAAAGACGAGGGCTGTAGTCGTCTCAAAGTTAAACCACAGCCTAAACTTTGTCGACCCAGACACAGGTGCGCACACCCAGTGCTTTGAAATTATACAGTGGGGAGTCGAACAAAGTATGCCTCGTACAGGAACGTACGAAGATCTCTGCGAACGTGACCTACAGGAATGGTTGTGGCGTAAGCACTATGGAGATGATCCTTTTGGAAACATCAACATTATATGTAGTACGCAAAGATGCGCTGATAGTTCTTTGTACCAATGTATGCACTGTCCGTGCTCCGATCGCTTCTTGATACAGGATAGAAACAAGAGACACAGATTCATCGCTTGGGAGTGAATTTGAGGACAGAAATCAAGGGGGGAAAATGCGGAGTGAGACGAGAGGTAAGCAAGAATTTTATTTAACATTGTTTTGATTCGCAAAATAAGTAGAACACTCGCTGACCCGATCAACATTTTAAAGCTAACCGCAAGCAGCCTTTTCTGAGGCCTAAATCACTATTTTTGAGCATTTTAAAACGAGCGCATAGACTGACTTCGCCGTTATTTTAAGCAGTTTCAAGCTTACCCTCAATTTTAAAATTCTAATAATGCGCCCTAAAATATGATATTTCTTTTCCGTTTTCCGCAATTGAGACTTAAAATTCGTAAAATTTTTCTAAGTCTTTAAAAAATCGTTGAGTTTTCCGTATTTCAGATCTAAAATTCGCCAATATTTTCTAAGTCTAAAAGTATGCGACACTTTCAAGTTATTCAAGTTATTCAAAGTGGATAAGTCTCACAGGAGTTTCATTGTTTCAGCTATTGTTTAGTTAAACAAAGAACTGTATGCATAATAAATGTATGGGGTTATACGGAAATCTAGCATTCTGTATATACAGAATACTAATAGATCTATTAGTATTCTGTATGAATTTCATACAGAATATTTTTTTGAGAGCAATTTGTATTGGGTTTACAGTAATATTCATCTGACTCAAATTGCATTTTTGGATTGGCTTACTCCTTCATGAATTATTAATGAATTTTAAAATTTCTTATGCATCATCTTTCTCCTCTCTCCTCATGTAGAGAGGCGCCACGCACCTCTCGTAAGGTCTAACAGGATTGGCCGAGAAAACAATAGAATAAACAACAGAAACAATGGCCCTAGTCCTGAAAACAATAGAGGTGGATGACTCCGGGAGCAAATAAAATTAGAGGTTCCGAAGAGGTGCATGACTACTGCATGTAGAATGGGGCCATCAACCTATCTTCTCCAAGCAACTCGGTCTTTTACCGCCACCTCTGCCTCCCTCCATGTATGGACTCCGAGGTGATTTCCTTATTTACCGTTCTTTGCCACGTCCGTCTTTGCGGCAAGTCCTCTTTGGTGTCTGCTTTCCTGTGTGCCCATGCTAGTACATGCTATTGTGGTTTGTAGACATTCTCAAAATATGGCCTAGCCATTTATTTTCTTTTGCAGTTTTATGGAGATTGTAAAGCGCTATTGGTCAGAATATATCAATTTGGATTTCTGCATGTTCAATCAGCACGGCGAAAATTTGTTTGGTTATTTTATTCGTTTCGTTCAAATATATATCTCTGTGACTGTATTCCCAAAAACGTTCCTAGAGAATTTGACTTGCCACTGATAATCTTGATACAATTTTCTCCTAGAGCTAGCTCTCCACAAGGTTTATCGTAGCTCATATAATAATAATAATAATAACAATAATAATGATAATAATGATAATAATGATAATAATAATAATAATAATAATCCTTTCAAATCACGCGAGATCTCAGAAGACTTCACTCTCGCTGTAGCTAGTCTTCACTTGTATTCATAATTCTGGGGAATGTTTTTATTTTCGAATGAATTTTTCTTAGTTAAATTTACTCTTCCTAAGCTCAAATGTTGTTTCTGACGAGTGAGCGTGCGAACAAGGCTGAAATAACTATTTTGTCGGCACGGGATACAACAACGCCTGGGTTCCAGGCGGGGGCATCATGGGTAATTGTGTTAGGGTATAAAAGACAGAGCATAACACGTGGTTGTCATCTAGGCTCAGAACCAACCGCGTACTTTTCGTTTCGTTTAGTTTAACTTTTTTCTTGTTTAGTATTTTTCTTTTGCAGATGCTTTCAGTCTGACAGGATCGACTGTTCCTATTTTTTCTATTGATTTTTTACTTTTGTAAAGCCTTCGTAGGATGGGCTAATAATCACTTGGAGCATGAGCCTTGGTTCCTACCCAGATTTCCTGCACATTTTTTCCCCACAGGGGTTTTTTTCTGGCAGGTTTTTTCTGGCCTCCGCGTTAACCGCATTTGTTTTGTTAGCGGTTGCTCAGCTCTACTAGGTTTACTTTATGATTTTTTATTGTTTTTCTATGTACTTCTTTGGTCTTTTCTATATTTTTTGTTCATGTTTCCCCAGCCCGAGAGCTTATTTGGCAACGCAGGCCTGGTGGACAATCTTTAGTATAAGACGGCCCGTCTAGCTTATAGTCTAATGTAATGTAGAAGTTGTTGTTCCCCAGCCTAACTGGCAGCCTACCTGGCACTGAGCTTGAGAGCTTATTTGGGGAAGTAGGTCAAGTGCATGACCTACAGTATCAGATGGCCTGTTTAGCTTATATTCTTGTGTAATGTCGGAGTTGTTGTTTCCCAGCCTAACTGGTACTATAAGCTTGTGAGCTTATTAGGGGAAGTACCCCATGTAGATCGTGATTTAATAATAGAGTTGCGGTTTAAGCCTTTCTGATACTAAGCCTGTGTGCTTGGAGATCTAGTTTGTAGTTTTATGAAGGAGTTGTTATGTAGTTTCTAAGTAGTTATAGATATACTGTTTGGGTTGGTTCTTGGCAGGCCCTTCCAAAATAAACTTATTTGGTTCAGCTTTGCGTGTGTTGTTTTCTGTTGTGGAGTGGAGACAAAATTTGAGTGCTCTTTAATTTGACGGGAATTGTAAATAGTCCTTTTTTTAAGATATTTGACTTAGCTAGTGAGGATACTTCAAGATTTGGAATAAATTGGACATTATTATTATTATTATTATTATTATTATTATAACTTGTATAATTTAGGTATAAGCATGCCTTTTTTATTATTGATGTTTAAAATTCTGGTTTTGAATTTTTAAAAATTAACTTTATTTCAATCTTGTAAGTAATTATTGTTATTTTAATCTTGTAAGTAATTATTGTGAAGTTTTAATAAATTTTGTTTCCATAATAATAATAATAATAATAATAATAATTAAAAATTTATAACGCGCCTTTTCCATGCAAATATGATCAAAAGCGCGCAACAATTGATACTTTGAAATATTATTAAGAGTAAAAAAAAGTAAGGAAATGACTCTTCTGTATGCCTTTCGAGGCCAGGAAGACTAAATTCACCCTGTTTTCGTTGAATCACGAATTGTACAATTTAATTAACAGTGCTTTAAAATAAATTTCGAATTTAAATAAACACGAACGTGCAGACTAGATATCAAAACCACGGCGGAGAACTGATAGCTTTCTAAAGGCCTAAATCGTCCTGAATGGACTAAGCAAGAGTTTCTTACATGGAGAATCGATTGAACTTCAAACAAACTCGGACATAATTAATTGCCACATGTTGTCATGTTGACAGCAGGTCAATAGACCAATTTCGATATAATAAAATTCCGCCTTAAAACAATAGACCTCAATACGAGGCTCTGGGAAATAAACACAGAGTTTGTGGAGCTTATTCCCCAGAGCCTTGTTCTGAGGTCTTTTGTTTGAGACTAAATTTTAATATATCGAGATTGGTCTATTATCGACCGGAAACCATAGCAATAATGCTCGCCCGCGCTAGCTAATTACAGACATGTCTGACAGTTAGCTAGGCCGAAAACGCCTGAAATTGATAAAAGAAGGAAATGAAAGGTTTACTCACGACCGATCAGTCTTTGACATGCGTGCTTGCCTTCACTCTGTTCGTGGCCTTGGTTTGCTCGAATACCAATGTCCCGGATGTACTTTGATTCCCACGAGCGGCGAACTAGGACGGGAACTCTACAACAGTCTTAGCCCGCACCAAAGTTCAGGCCAAATAACGGCAACCGCAGCTAGAAATGTCTGCTCCATTGCACGTCTAATCCCTAAATTGATGTGGCTAAGGCTCTTTGCTGTCTAAAGCAAGCACAACATTATCGTTACATGCAGCGGTCCCAACAGACTTCTATTACGGAACTAAATGACGTCCCGCGCCTAATGCATCTCAGGACGGCTTCATGCACGATAATGGACAACGCTTGCTAGCAGATCGTTAGACTTGCACCTTTATGGGACTTAATGATGTCCTCCGTCAGACTTCCTTTAGACAGCAGTTATAGAAAGCCAGTTGATCAACGCCAACTGCGAGATACCGCGTGAACTAATATTCAGCCGAGTGTAGCATGGGCAACACTTAACGCCAATTGGATAAGGGGCAAAGGGAGGGGGGAGCTTTATATATATATATATATATATATATAGGTAACATTTTAGGCTAGGTGAGCTCTACAAGCTTCTTCCATTAGAAAATTCCCCCCCCCCCCACCCCTCCCTTTTCCCTCACAAAAAAATATATATCACCTGTTACCTGTTCATGAAATGAGATGTTCAAATCTGAGGGTACGTTTTTGAAAATACAGACATATATATATTTTGAGCATTTTTCAGCTACTACAGAACTAAATTAATACAGTTACAATTGAAATATGAATTGTCTCAAAGTAATTGGCTCGTTTTTGTTCGGCGTCTTTTTTGATTTACAACTTTCACCTTTCTTTAGCTGTGCTGAATATTTCTTCGCACGGCGAAGGAATTATCTAAGTCCTTGTTTTAAAATTGCTTTTATAGTAAAAGAATAGAAATTCTTTTGTATTCGGTTTCGTTTTGTAATCCGAAGACAATAATTAACTCATCTTTTACGCGCGGCAAAGAAAAAAATATATATAATTTCTTGTTTTCTTATCAGTTTTACGCATCAAGTTAAGTTCTTTTTGTCGCTATTTTTTAAATATTTTAATTTTGGCCCTTCATTTATTCAACTTTTAGTAAACGATATTTTGAAGCCTGATCTTGTGTCTGTGGTTACTTGTGCATATGGTTTATTTTTGTGCTTACACTAGCTATGGAATATTTCAAAAAAGCTGAAATTAGGGTTGTGTCGCGTGAAATTTTATGCAGGTATCAATTGAAAAAACACTTAGCCTGCAGTGCAGGCGTATTTTAGGCGTGCGAGTGTATTTATTTTGTGTGTGTAACGTCGCCATCTTAGATTTGGTAGCTGTGGGAATTGGATAGAGGAAATTAAGTGCCCCACCTCCCAATCCACACCCAGCCTCTGCACCAAACTAACCTCGTTCCCAGGGCCTTTTCCCTGGCTTGTGGCCTTAAGCCAGAAAAAAGGCCCTGGCAACGAGGATGGCACCAAACCTCTACCGGTCAAGCATCCAATAACGAAGTGCACGAAGTCTAAGAATAGGAGAATCCAAATCACTGAATTCCCCGCGGAACTCTGTCAACATAAGCGTGTTCTGAGGGAAATACAGGGAATGTAGGCGAATTTTTCGCTTCAGAGTGTTTTAGGAACACCGACTCATGCCCTTAAAGAAATCTTCAAAATCATTCACTATTCCAGTTTGTTTGTCTGAGTCTTGTCTGAGTCAGGACGTCACTAGCTCGTGCGCTTTGCTGTTACAATCCAAGATGGCGGCATCGAAAACCTGGTTTATCTAGCGCTCGGTTCCAAAATAATGCCTGCATTGTAGGCCAAAAAACACGGGCAAATTAAAAATTTTCACAAAGCCAACTCGCGCAGTCTATATCACAGCTTTGCTAGTTCATAACAAATGAGGCGGTAACCACGTGAACAACTGAAAAGTGTCATATTGTTCTAATAAAGCCCGAGTGCGTCTTCAGTTTTTTTTAATAAGCTTTCATCATGTTTACAGTGGTTCTGTTATTTTCAACGAGGCAAAACCTAGAAGTGGGGAATGAAAAACCTTAAAAGCTAACCAGAAAAAGATCACTGAGGAAGACAAACAACCTTCAAGGAAAGATTTGTCTTCATCTCTTTAGAATGCCTTCGGTGAATAAAAGAGGAACTGCCTGCCCAACTGCGGGCAAAGAAGGAAAAGTCATGCAATGTGGGCACGCTACTGCTACGGAAAGTTTGGTCAAGAAAAGTGCCATTAAACTAGAAATACCAGACTAAAGAGAAACATTAAGTCGTATGCAAAACTTTGGCTTTTCTTCTTTATTACGTTTTTTTTTTTACTCAAGCTTGCATAATTAATCAGATTACTTCTCAGAGTGAGAGAGAGCTACAATGGAAGAAGGAGGAGTGTATTACCTTGACAATGGCAGCGAGTTCCTAGAGCACGCACTGTCGAAGCCGAGCCTCAAAACATCCACACACTATTACAAAGTACAATATTAATCGTAAACAAAACAAGTGTCAAAATTTATCTGGCGAGCATACTTTAGTAAATCGAGTGCGTTCACCACAACAGTTACTGAGGTTAATCTTGAAAACTTTTCATGGCATTGTGGAATGTCTGATTTCAAATTCAAATCCAAATGCGAACTTTTTTTATCCAAAAAGCTGCCAATCCATGGACGCCTTGGCCTTTCCAATCAATGTTTCTTTGATGCAGTATTGAAGACGAAGTACCTCAGGATTTTCGTCTCCTATTTTTCCGCCTTCCAGTTGAAATATTCTTTTTTCATCAAAGTCAGCCGGGATCCAGTCGTTCTTGGTTCTTTCTGTGAAGAAGACAATTACCAGCCTTTTCAGAAGATCTCTATTTTCTGTAAACTCTTTATGAAATAGTTTGCCGTCGAAAGTTTCAAAACCATCTTCGATTTCTGTGCGTTTGTTGTGAATAACGGACGACGCCTGGCGTGACCCGATCAACACAACACAGTCACTGCGGGGAAGTTCATCTTTGAGCTTCTGTTTCTCCAGTAAAACGTCCACGATATTTCTGAAGTCTGCTATCTTGCGAAGGCTGCCTTGTAGATTGTCTTTTAATTGTTCAGCTTTCGTACTATCGCTTTCAGTGTAAAGAAACAGAGCACGCTTCATCTCTAGAATCGCTGCGGTAGGCTAATAGATTTTTGCGCAAGGATAAAACAAGATGAATAAACACGCTTCTTGAATTGTAGTAATGTTTGTGCTTCTTTGAAGTAAATCTATCTTTCATAAGATAAGGCTTTTGATCCTTGGAAGAGAACAACCCCCGGTTTGCGCCTTAAATATTGCCACCAGTGTAACGACTAGAATTTTCTGTGCTCCTTTGTTTCACGTTTATGTGTGACTTCTGGGAATTCCGTACCCTCCTCCTTAGTCCCCATTGTGGAGAGGAGGGGGGGGGGAGTTTTGCTTATTTGGCCAATTTTGGGTTCGGTGTTTTGGCATTTAACAACTTCGGAGCTTTTTAGACTAAGATGTATTCTGCACTAACGAGGGAATACGCAGGAAAAAATTCGAAATGTAATTAAAACAAAGTTTAGACGTATAGAAATTAAACAACAGAAAGAGAGATTCTGGAGACTACCAAAGCTTTGTTAGTGAGGGCTTTTATTTCGGTTTTCGGTTTTGGACGATATATATATAAATTTTTTTTTTGGGGGGGGGGGGGGGCGGTTTTTCGGTTTCAGAAAGAGGCCCCTACGCCAGTGCATTAATGAACATAAGCATTCTGTAATTGGTCAACACCCGCGGAACGTAGACAACCTGAGGAACAAAGAGTCCCCGTGATCAATTTACAACTCTCAAAAGATGCCGTCGGAAGCTGAATTGTTTAATTTATGAAATGCTATTCCGTTCAAAAACAAGAAACCTACGCTTAACACTCAATCTGACTCCATTAAAGCAAAACTTTTTCCTTGACAGTTTAGGCGCACCCCTCATGGTATTTTATTTTTTGATTACTTGTTATCCCTTAAGGTTACCCGATAGGCCAAAAGGGCCCAAAAAGGTTTTTTTTTAAAAAATATGGCGAAGAAAGATCAATTTCGTGCGATTGCACTCATATAGAGAAAATAAATTTGGCAGGTTTTACTCAAAACGGTTGCTACGGCAACCACCACGGCTTTTTAAGGTTTTGATTTGAAGCATTAATAGCAATGACGCCAACAGTTCCTGCTCTTTTATAAAACCACATTTGACTTTAAATAAGCACATTTTGCCAGTTTGTTAGGTTTCGTTTTGTGCAGTCAACCAAACCTTTTGTTTTCAGTGCGTTTTACAGGCTTTTTCAGTGCACAAATTTTCTTGTGTCACGTGACAGATGTTAAATGTTACAATTTTTGGTTGATTGCATCACGACACTATTAGTCTTTGATTGCCCTGAGTTTCAGGAATTTCTCTTTAACATTCTTTGAACCAGAAATGTTGGCGTGAAGTAAGATGGTACAAAAGTCGACTTTTGAGAGAGGGCGGGGGGCGTTTGCAGGTTGCATATTAGGGGAGTATAAATGTTGCTGTATTTTGTAAAAAAAAGTTTCCGCAGTTGTAGGAAATACTGATTACTTTTTATAAAGGAAATGAATGAGCTTGTGAGGGTAATTCAGACAGCACTTTTCACACGACGAGTGTGAAAAAATTAAAAAAATTAAATTATACCACTGTGTACTTTCCTTGAGTTTTACACTCATCTAGAGGCAAATTCAGCAATATCGTTTCAAAATGCTTTTTACAAGTGTTCAAGGGCTTTAAATATTATGTTTTAAAAACATCGTCTTTTTGATGAATGTCGTCATTTTTCAGCCTATCGAGCCACCTTAAATTGAAGGAAACCTGAAATTAATGCACCAATTAAAGAAAGAACAATAAACCATAAAGGAACCAGAATGGTTCAAGATGGAGAAGATTGACACAGATAAGAAACAACGAAATTGAAAAATTTAGGCTGAACTTTTCAAGCCGTTTAACCGTGACGTAGCTCCTTTAAATACATAAAAGAGCAATTTCGTTCGTTCTCTTCTTGCACTACATACAGTTTGCCAGCCATAAATATATTTTTTTCAATCCTCAAGACAACCAGCCCAACAGTCGAGTGTTTCTTACTGCAAATGTCTTTTTTCCTAAATCTTAGACTTTGTAAACAAAAGCAGCGTCCTTTAGAAATACTCGAAACATGCCCTTGTCATGGTTCAGATAACACGAAATTAATTCCGACCTCCAGATAAGAAGAATAATGTTTCTTCTTACTGCCATGTGTCGATTAGTTTTCATTTGTTTTCATTGCCCTTATTGGTGCCTTGATTAACCACCCGAGTTGACAAATTCAACTGAAAGGTTCACTGTTTTCAAGATGTTGGTAGACATATTTTTCAAAGTTTACGTAGGCCTTCCAACATTCACTCACAATTTTTAGTTCCTTGCTCCGCATCCATTCTTGAATGTGGCTTATCAGGAAATAAAATGGAATGCGTAGAGCTTTGTAGTTTTCATTTCTGCTGGGTATTCAGGTTTTAAATTTGTTCATCAGCCAGCGAAATGTTTGGTTCGTGCAGAGGGAGCACACAGTCCTGCTGAGTATGGAGAGAGTAAATAAAAGAATGAATAGTGTTATAAAAATATAATATTATAACAACGTAGGGCAAGTACATCAAAATTCTCTCAAATCTCGTTTAAATTCTTCAGAATGGGAAAAAATGACAACATTGAATGTTCAAGAGCCTTTATTCAGTAACTTATCCATGCATTGACCGACTTAAATGTCATCTCCTAATTTCCATACAAACTTTTTCATGTTCAACTACAGTTCTCCGTACGGAAGGGTCTTTGCATGGAAGGGTCTTTACGAACTCTTTTATTGCATTTTGGTGACCTGTGGTGCGTACAGAGCTACTCGTCAACGACATTTTGAGACAAGTAGCACTGGGGATGAGAGCGTTTGTCAACCAGGCAAACGGTCAACCTCGTTCCCAGGGTACTCTCTCTACGTGATCTGCCTCGAGAAAGTCAACACGATCTCCTCTTTGAATTTAACGATAACAGTTAATTGTCAAGCTAAGTTCCTTTGAATTTACGATTATCGTTAATTTAGAACACTGTTTCCCAGGCTTTTTCAGAAGAGAACACATTTTAAAAGAAATCGTACTATTTGGACTGGATTTGAACCAGGAACTACCCGGCGCTGGTAGGAACGGCTACTTACCACTACAAAATATAGATGGCACACCGATTCCAACGGCGGATATGACCAAAATGAAATAAAACGGAATAAAGGACTAAATTATTTTAAACAAAATTTCCCTATATTTCGGTTTGCAATACAAACCTTACTCGGGGCTGACCAAACCGAAATATAGGGCAATTTTGTTTAAAATAATTTAGTCCTTTATTCCGTTTTGTTCATTTTGGTCATACCCGCCTTTGGGATCAGTGTACCGTCTATATTTTGTATTCTAAAATTTCTACTGATCCAGGTCTACTGAAGATCCGGCACTCTCATCGGTTTGTTGCTGTGGTTATACAGTTTTTAATTCCATTTACTTACCACTAGGCCACTGAAAAACAACACGACGGGAAGAAGTTTAACTAAATATTTAATACAGTTTTGCACAGAAAATCACTGATCTACACTGATTAGGCTAAACGCAGACATTAAATGGTTAATAGCTTTTTGTTAAGGTTCGGTGATCGACCTTTTCCATTCAGTTTCTGAAATTATTTTTTAGCGAGTAATTGTATATGCTTACTACATGCACAGGGTGTAGAATAAGTGCTTGAATTATATTGTTTTGAAATCGAGTTCTGTTCAACCGGCAACGTGGTGGTCTAATGGTTAGAAGAGAGGATTAGAAAGTGAAGATTCGTAGGTTCGAGTCCTGTCCGGACACTGATGATTGTCTTCTTCAACAAAAAAGCTTACTTCCCAGACTGTTAGTGTTCTAAATTAACTATAATCATCAATTCAAAGGAGCTTAACGTAATCGTTTTCAGTGGGGCCTTCAAAATTAACAATGAAACAAAAAGTTTAAAAAAACTTTAAACCGCGCTTTTTTAACTCTTTTGCGCTCACAAAAACATTACGTAATATATATATTTTTTTGATGCAAAGTTGGTTTATTTTGACAGCTGAGCACCTTTTTACAATACTACGCCTGTACATTTCCTAACCTAATTTACAACAACAATACAACTACAGCAGAGATAACTATTCACAACGGTAATACAAATACTTACACTACTTGATTACGCTACTTAACAAAACGATGTAATTGTAGGTGCTACTTACTATACTGCAATTTACATAAATTACTCTGCAAAACAATACAATTATTTCTTTAATTTACAATACCAACACTTAGACTACAATTGTTTTACAAATAGAGACATAAGAGTAGGAGTGGCACATCCCCTGGGACAAAGATATTTGACACAGCTCATGCACATAGTGTTCCCCATTTTTCTCCGTATTTTCCCAATGTGTTATTTTTAAAAGCAATTGTACGTTCACATAGAATCTTTTCATTAAGTAAAACGCAGAAAATTTCAAAACTTGGAGAGGTTTTATTCAACCGTGAGAGAAAGATGTGGTTCTTCGCAATAATAATATAATGATTGAAGGCTTGAAAAATATTTGATTCAGGCCTATAGCCGTACAAAATATCCAAAGTGCTTAGGGTGACATTTTCCGATCTCTTTTCGTTCCACCAGCTAATTACCCTTTGCCAAAAACATTGAATACTGGGGCATTCATATAAAAGGTGAAATAAATTCTCATGAGGGTGGCTACAACGATCACAGCCCGGAGATGTTCTCAATTTCATTTTGTAAAGATTGCTGTTAGTAGGTAGAATGTTATGTACCACCTTATATTGAAAACATCTAAGTTTGTTTTGACCTTGAAGGGTAATTCATAGACAGCTTTAGCCGAGATATTTTGTTCTACTAGTTTCCTTTCTATGTTCGGGAGTTTAAGCAATTTCAGCACAAACATTTTACGGGCAGTTTTGGCCGTGAATTCGCGGACGTGAGGTTGTGTCCCTCACGGTTATCAAGAAGTCCTGAATTAAGAATTGATTTTTTCCATTCACCAGGGATCGCAGCAAGAATACCATTATAAGTTAAAAAGT
>JAEMPF020023618.1:0-17500 GCA_022496165.2 Catalaphyllia jardinei | reverse complement strand
CGAATTTTTTTCTTTTGTTGAGCAGAACCTAAGTGTCAAAAAACTTATTAGCTAGAAATTTCATGTGAGTGTAAGTGAATAGGGAGAGGGCAGTTTGAGATATGGAAACAAGTCTTCACCTTAAAAGATTGGAAACAACAGAGATTGCGTGATTCAAAGTTGGCTCAGTGCCTGGGTTGTAAGAGATTTTATTTATTTTTAATCTTTATGCGAACGTTCAGCGCATGAAACGTGACATAGTTATAGCCGTCATCTACTGTTACATCACGACCGAAATTTCATTGCGCGGGAACGTGACTCTGGCTGCTTTCAGCATATATATGCTGAAAGGCATATCTAATTACATTCTTTGCATGGCGCGGGTATAGCGTGACTTGTAATCGGAGAATTTTGTTTACGTCTAAGGAAAAAATACCTTGACCTTCCAAACGAGGGTCAAACGAATATAAATTTACGTTTTTGACGAGCGCCAAGGCTAGGTTTTAACTTTTTTCCCCCAGAAAATTCCACCCTTGCTTCAGTCGAAGTAAACACTGCACGTTCTTATTTATCACCGTCAGCGCGGTCCATCGCTGAAGCAAGACGTAACACCATTTTAGCACACTGAATATTCCCTTCGAAAGTCAACAGAAACAAAAATTCCAGATTACAAAATCTTCTGTTTCGCACGCAAAACGAAAATACAGCTTAATTTCATCGCTGAAGGATTTTGACCAAGTTTGACCAAATAAACATTTTCCCCGTCGGCGGCCATTGTTTTTCTAAACTTGACAAAACCCTCCTGAGGGGGGGATGTGACGAAAAGAACTAAGAAATGGCCTGTAATTGGCTGATAATGACATCATCCGCGGAGGTTTGAGATTTGTAACCGACAAAAAGTAAAAAAAAAAAAAAAAAAACGAAGGCCGAGCAAGAACGCGGGGTTAATTAAATAAGTAATCACGTAATAATGAAGTATGGAGAGGGCCGCTCGGCCGCCAGATAGAGGACCCTGGGAACTTTTTCGAGGTGGAGAGAGGACCCTGGGAACGAGGTTGGCAAAAGCTCGTGCCCCAGTGGTCTCCTTCGCAGCCTTTTTTTAGGTGACGTCCTAAAAAACGGCTGCGAAGTAATTCGGTTTGATGCCATTTATACGATTTCAGCGCGCCCCGCCGGAAAGCTAAAGGCCGTTGTAAAAGGGCTGTTTTCAGCGCATGAACAAGTTTATTTGCATCTTCAAGCTAGGGTTAAAAGATTAAGGTATGAAAAGAAAAGAACCAGAGCTGCTTGAACGAGCTGAAGGAAATGACAGGGGGGAGGAAGAGCCAATTGAACGACAAGCTGATGGCTTGGAAGAGGGATTTGACCGAGAGTTCTGGATTAAGGTACAGTGTATCAAACTTTTATGAGTTTCTACTTTCTAAGTTTGGATTGTGTTATATTAAATTATAATTTAATTATTTAGTAAAGTTTAGATATGTTGTTGTTGAGTAACATTTTGCAGAGCCCAGGCTCTGATTTTTTAATTCATTGTCTACCATTTTCCCATGGGTGCACATTTGTGCTGATGTGATGTAGCTCAATAAAAGGACTTCTTTTACTCCAATAGTTATGTTGATGTTATGTTATAAAAACAAATGGTAATCGCCACAGATTTACACTCTTGAGTTATGGATACACTTGGGAGGTTTGCTAAGTACTTGAAATCTAGAGTCCCACTGGGCTACTTCCTCAAGCAACTCTTACCTTTCTTTCATGCTTAGCAATCTCCCGCTTGGATTCATAATTGAATAGTGTACACTATGGCGTATGTACACCATTTGTTAAAACTTTAAACTATTTTTTTCAGTTTTGCTTTGTACTCTCTTGAAAACAACAGACTACATGTACATGTAACATGTGGGGAAATATTTAGGATGATTGAAACAAGATAAATTGTTCTCCATGGTTAATGCATGATACTTACATGTAAATGGATAATAATAAGTCAGAAGAAAATAAAAGTTGAAAACTGGTAAGGTTGAAAAATATCAAAGTTTCTTCTTCTGAAAAACGTGTTGACACACCAACATAATATTTTTAGGTTCAACAAAAGAGAAGTGAAGGAACGTCATGGAACAGAGCCATGGATGAAGTGCGGGTTGAAAGGCTGATCCAAAAATACAAAGACAATGGTGAGCTAGTAACCGAAGACCCTGCTCTTGTGATGTTAAAAACGTGGCCAGCATCAAAACAGTATCAAGATAATTCAGATCGCCTTCCAGGCCTTGAACAACTGGTATGTATTATGCATAAAATTACGTCCTTAAAGAAGAGTTCCAGTGCGTTGGGAGCATGCAAGCGGAAGCGCCATACATTAGAAAATTTGTTAACCCCACACGACTGTCCATATTTACATGTGTCTATACATACTTGCGTATGTCCTTACACCCCCTTTATGTAAACCAATGTAAAATGTCACTGTAACAATCTAGTAGTAGTGGGTCATGGATTAGGGCTTTCAGTAAGGGCAGTAACCTGGAACATTTGTTACAGCTGAGGATGCCTGATTTTCCCTTGATGCAACAGGTGAAGTTGCTCATTGTTAATAGAATTCACCCACAAAGTAACAAGTTTGCTTTGAGTGTGGAGAACGAGGCAACAGGTGACTCAAAACTTAATGACAGCCCTGACGGATAATAGAAGAGACTGGATTGGAAATTTGCTGCTGTGACCGTAATAACCTGGTGGAAATTTGTGATGTCAAAAATTCTTTTTTGATCGGCTGGCCATAGAAGATTCCTGCAGGCTCAGATTTGACAAGCATATAGTCAAGCATACAGTCACGAATGTGTATGGTCCAGCCATGGATGGCTTCCATGTTTTAATCCCCCCCTCCCCCCTTGCTTTTGGAAATTCCAAAATGCATTAACCCCCATGCTATCAGAATTCCATGATCATGAACCCCCTCTCCCCTTCAGAATTTCTTTTTTTTTCTCGGAAGTTTATTTTTGACTTAGCAACTGCTCTATGAACAAACGAACATGAATTTATGCCTCCTCAAGGCTGTGATCTAGCGGCGGCAGGTGATATAAAGCTTTACTCTTCAGCGACAAGAAAAACCTATTGCTGATGGCCAGGTTGTGCAAACTCCTTTACGAGTCTGAATTTGGCAATAAAAATAAACACCACTTCCGGTAGTTTTACTCCTCTTTGTTTTCTTGTGTTGTTTTGATGTTTACAAGGTAAAATAGCTCAAATTCAGACTGTTAGAATCTTTTGGCGGACAAATACCATTGAGTCTTCAATCTTTCCTTGTTGCGTCCATTTATATGTCATGTAGTGTGCACGAAAAGTGTTCTCAACTCATAGTGTACTCGAATGCTTAATAATCTGGCAGGCGTTTCTTGGAAGCAAGGGACTAGTGTGAGTTTTTAACTGTTTATCAGATGGGAATAACAAGAAATTTGGAAGCAGTAAGATACATTTTCAGATTTTATTCATGTGACAAGAAATTCATCAAGGTAAATGTAAATGTGAAACCCACATTTTACTGTTCACTGCTATAAGTTATGAGCATAAACATGTATCTGATCTATCGATGCTTGTCTTCCGCTTCTGCGGTCATATGTTCGTGGTTTATTTTATAAACTAAAAAAAAGTCCACAACAATAGTGTTTTCAAGGAACTCACTCTGCACTTTCCACTCCAGAAATCCCACCTGTTAAATCCCCCATGCCTTCGGATTTCCAATCATAGATACCCCCCATGCCCTCAGATTTCCATAATCTTGAAGCCCCCTCCCCTTTGGAAATCCGAAAAGCTGTCCGTGGTATAGGTATGGACATTTTCTGGAATCGCCCATTGCTAAATGTCTTCAAGAAATTCTTTTTACAATTTGCTGGCTGTAAGCAACAAGCGGATGTCCTTGATGCTATTGGAGGCATTGGCTTTTGTACATACAAAGCCAAAATTATTTTTGCATTGGGATCAACTAGGTTTTCAAATTGATGGCTTTTGGTTTTCTTTTTCGTAAAATTAAACCAAGTGTTGGGAACCAGGCACCAGCGATGTGCCATTATTCAGTATGAATTTTCCTGTCTGTCATACTTTTCTTAATTAATCTGTTAGTTTTAATAATTTGGTGTTAAATCAAACAATATCCCTTACATATGGTTGAAACTTGTCCTTGTTCTCATTTAATACCTGCCCCCTATGACAATAATACTAACAGTGTATATTAATTAGATAATTTTTATGAGGAGAAAATACTTATTGGTCACACATGGGAAGTGAAAGAATGAAACAAGGGAATTTCTATCCTGTTAACCTTTTTGCACTTTAACATTATTTGTCATTAGGTCAGAAAAAATATATGTGAGAGATTACATGTAGAAATGACCTGTTCTTAGTCCAGCAAGGTCTTAAATTATCTTCCTGGTTTTCATTTGATTCGATTTCTATAATTATTTACAATGGAACTACATGTATCACTATAACAGCTCTGTCGTCCATAATCCAGGGATGGATAGTCAGTGTGTGAAGAAAAAATGCATAAAAGTGAATAAGGTTTGATCACGCCCATACTGTATCTTTGTTAATATTGAATTTGGATTGATTGATCATGTGTATGTCTTGTCTATTAGTACGCATGAATTTCATTAAACTTTGTGGAAGTACATACACCATACACGTAGCTGTGGATCCATGAGGCAATAGCCGAATGGATCCGCATACTACTTTTACAATGCTATATAATGATGAAATTCATTGTCAATAACAGGACAGATGTACATGTATGAAAAACTGTATCACATTGATTATAAATTCATGTGTCTGTCTGCTTATTGACATTGAAAATTTGCCAGTTCTCTTAAAATTTCCCCCTTCATCCTAATTAACTGGCGGAATCTCTTAGGCTCCTACAGCCCCATCATATGAGATTAAATTCTTTTATCTTCATCTTCTGAATCCATAAGCTAAATGCACTAATTTGCTTCTTGAATGGTGTTTTCATATAATTAATTTTCCAGATTGATACCTTGTTCAATAGTGGACTCATGAGCATGATGTTATTATACAATCATGTTTTGGTGCGGCCGTGAACTAATTTCAATCCTGAAGCATATGAATGAGTGAATGGGATTGCCAAAATTTTGAGGAATCAAAACAGGATGAGAATTATAGAGACCCAGTGTTAATTTCTATTTAACAAATAGATTCCATGTTGCCATTAGTTAATGCCTAAGTTGCTAATGGAGGGGAGGTGCCTAAGAAGCCCTGGGGATGCAACCACAATCAGAACCCTAAGGTAACAGAACACCCGACCAGCCTGCCCAACCCGCAACCAAGCCATGAGCCCCCCTGTGCCAAGCCCCCCTCAGGCACCTGCCACACTCGAGCCAGATAGCTCAGTGGAAAGAAAAGTAATTTTTTTTTGGGAGGGGGGGGGGGGAGGTAGGGAAGGAACACCGAGAACCACTAAACTGCTAATATTGAATGCACAGTGCCATGCTAACAGAGCAATGAACACACTGCAGGAAACAGTAACCCAGCAACACATCCATAATGCATGATTAGTTATAAAGAAAACCCTCAGGGATCAATATTTACAGAACTGGCTTGAAACCCAGAATAGGTCACCAACAAATTCAAGAGAAAAATCTACACAAAAGGAAATTAAAAATAATTATCAATTTGAAAACTACTTGACATTAATTACAAAGCCAGCACACAGAATTAGCCTGACAAGGCTTAGATTAGGATGTCATACATTACAAATACAAACTGGTAAATACGAAAATAGAGGAGCATTAATCCCAGTAGAAGAACGCACATGTTTAGTATGCAAAAAAGATTGCATAGAACATGAACAGCATTTCTTGATGTATTGTCGGGGATATACCGCATTAAGACGTGAGCTGCACTCACATATTTCAAACATTGTTGACACTCATTACAACAGTTTGAGTGATAATGAGAAGACAAGGTATTTACTTAGAGCGGAAAACACAAATACATCTAAAATAATAGGAAAATATATCCACTTAATGTTTCAAAAAAGGAAAGAGAATTTTGATTCACAATTGTAATAAGCGTTATAAATTTTCTTATTAATTTATTGTATGCAGATCATGGTAAACATCATTTTGCATTTTATTAGTTAATGTTCAAACCTTTGTTGTATTTAGACCAATACCTCCCTTTAGAGAGTAAGGCACAATAAAGAGTACTTCTACTACTCACTCACTCACTCCCTCCCTCACTCATTCTCTCGCTCATTCTCTCACTCTTTCACTACCTGTTAGACATTTGAAACCCCAGGTGGAACTTCCATATGAAATGTCAGGGATGCTTGTCAAAAAATTTGAATTTAACTCCTAAAGGAGACTAATGTGGACATTGCTTGAAGTTGATTAGACCCCTAAAAGATATCACTTAAAACTGAATAGGTTCAATTGCCAGTCACTGTTTAAGAAAGGATCCTGTGTGCAGTTGTAGACCTGACTGCAAAACAGAAAAATAAACAAGAGCATTTCTTTTATTGTTATTTCTTTGACTGCATCCTGAAAGATAGTTATTTCATGATATTGTGCGAAAGCAATTAATATAAACGAATGATCAAGACTCCAGACCATTTTTTTAACACAATAAACAGAAAGACAAATGTGAGGTACTGTTCTTGACACGTTATCAGTGTTTACTTTATACATTGCACAGCCATTTTGGTCGTGAGGCTTTCGTTTCACACTGTGTTAGGCCACCACATTCTACTTCAATGCGTGTCATGCCATTCTAATGGAACCATTATCCCTTTAATGGATGCTAGTTTGTTCTAACTAATGGATGCTAATGGACACAGCGATTTTGCTATCCATTTTGCAGTCCCATATAACAGTCTGTGGAAATATATGAATCTTGAACCTTGATGCTAATGGCTAGTGGACGTGTCTTTTACCAACGTTGCACTCCCTGTTCTAACAGCCTGATGCTAACATCGAATGGTTGGGCTAACGCCTCTAAGGTTTTTGAGAAAACTTTTTAACAGATGCTTTACACTAATTATTCTCATCCAACTGTATAATACTACAACATGTATAATACTAGATTTAGCTCTCACTAAGTGTCAACAAGCAACCATTCAAAACAAACACTAACTGGGAACTTGAAAACACAGAGCCAGAGTCACTTTTTTGTAGTCAAGTATTTGAAACATCAAATGTAATTATTGTAAAAATTGCTTAGATTACTTTTTGCTCGCTGGTGGTGACAAAGTTGGCTTACTGGCTTGTATGGTGTGGGTCTCTGGCCGATAGTTTGCTACAGTTGTCGTTTGTTTTAGCTTTGCTTTGATTGAATTAAGTTTAAAAAGGTTTCTCAGTTTCTTTGATTGCTTTGTGCCTGCTGCGTTGTCTAGATTTGGCACGCCGGCCGAATTTGGCACACTGGCCAAGTTTGGCACGGTGGCCGAATGTTGAGCTTGCTAGCTCGATAAATATACCACTGACAACGACACTAATTGGAAATAAAAACAAATAAAACTTACAAAAGCAGGTAAAAATTAGGGTGTCACAAAACCTCAAGCCCCTCGAATTTTTTTTTAAAAAAGATTTACATTGTAAGCTCATCTCCTTGCTCATATCACATTTTGCTTTATGGTCACACAATGTTCATAGGCAACAGCCAGAAAGAAGCAAGATATTTATCTTCTCTGGTTTATTGCTATCCGCATCATTGCTAGCAAAGTTTTAAATAACAGCCAATATTTTGATGGCATATTGCTGGCGAATTTTTTACCAATTGAAAGAAATAGAAGACACAGAGTCGCTATAATGTTGTTCAAATTGAAGTCAGTTTTGTATCCACCAGACAGCGATAAACCGGAGAAGGTAAATATCTCGATTCTTTCTGGCTGTTGCCTATGAACACTGTGTTACCATAAAACATTTTCGAATTGGTGATAAGATCGAGATGAGTTTAAACCTTTTTTCGTTATTAATTTCCAGGGATCTGAGTTTTTGGAATCTGCATTTGGGTGTCATGAAAACTCAGAACCTGGGAAACAAGTAAAGAAAACAGATTTAAACTCGTCTCGATCCTATCACCTAAAATGTGTTCTGGTGATGCATTGTTCATAAGCAGCAGCAGCCAGAAAGGATCAATATATTTATCCTTTCCAGTTTATCGCTGTTGCATCCCG
This sequence comes from Catalaphyllia jardinei, assembly GCA_022496165.2. Lineage (NCBI taxonomy): Eukaryota > Metazoa > Cnidaria > Anthozoa > Scleractinia > Caryophylliidae > Catalaphyllia > Catalaphyllia jardinei. The sequence goes on along the minus strand of JAEMPF020023618.1, from coordinate 9,342 downwards.
TGGATACAAAAACTGACTTCAATTTGAACAACATTATAGCCACTCTGTCTTTAATTTCTATTTCTTCGGTATAAAAATTCGCCGGCAAATGTCCTCAAACTTGATGTCAACTCTGCTTGATGAATGCCAAAGCTGGTGAGCATCGATGCTCAGAGCTATGCCGCCTTGATGTCACAATCTCTGCGCACTACGATTGGTCCATTTCAAGCCAATCAACCTCTTTTCGACTACGTTATTGGAATCTCAGGAATCTTACCTTACAAAGTTACAAACATTTCTCTCAATCACTCAAGATTCTTTCTGCCTTCACAGTACCGTACTTTCGCACAGCTCTATAATGCTGCCGCCTCACCAGCCTCTTCGCTCGGCTGGCTCGTTGGCAATAATATGTGTTTGCCGTCTCAAAATCACATTTCAGTTTATATAATTAGGAGCTTTGCTTTTACAACTGTAGGCTTGGCTAAATCTAAATCTTATTTTATTGAATATTAAAACTTAAAACACAGCTGGAAGAAATCTGAGCATACGCTAAATTTATCAGTTAACCCTCTGAGCGCTATTGGCAGTGGTGTGATAATTCCTATGATAAGGTGATAAGTTCTGCATAAATTGCCTGAGTATGAAGAGTGCAGGTCACTGAGAAAGATTGGGGTAGTGAAGAACAGAAACCACTAGCCTAACTTAAAACTCCACTAACCCTAGACTTGTACATATTAGACTTCCTCTCCTTTTGAAACACATCATTTTTAGTTGCTACATGTGTGCGTATTTCACTTGAACACTTGGTCACTTCGTGTTAACTTATTTACTTATCCTTTGAAAAGTAGTCAGTGTCATGTAGCTTAAAGTGGCACTATGACCAAAAAAAAACAATTATTCATTTCTTTGGATTTCAAAACAATGTTAACTAAACAAACTTACCCAACTTTTAAGTTCTGATTTTAAAAAGCACCTGTTTATTTTAACTGGAATTTTCTTATTGGTCTGCCATTACTAACTTTAAAATCTTGAGAGAGCTGGGATGAGGAGAAAATGACGTCAAAGACTCACTAGTTTAAGAATGCAGTGCATGTGTACGTGGTTGAATTACTATGCAGCATGGGAGTTTTGGGCTTGCAGACTTTTGAACCTGTGTTTTGCATAATTGTATAATAAATTGGATTTACATGCTGAAATTTTAAGCTAGTGAGTAAATGACATCATTTTCTCTACTGTAGATCCAATTAACCCTTTGAAGTCTAGTCGGTCATGAGTTTTGAATGTGAGTAATGACAGACCGTGAAATCCAAACCTTACACTCACAATAAACAGCCTTCGGATAAAACTCGAAGCTCAAAACTTTGCCATTTAGGTGTTAATTAAGCAAACATGCTTTCAAAATCTGAAGGAAAAAAGAAAATGATTTTTTGATCATAGTACCACATTAAGAGTTTTAACACTAATTTTCAAATCTATTTTCCTCAGTTTGAGTGAACACTTTTTTCACAATATTATTTTAGTAGTAAATTAGTAGTAAACTACCATTGACATGTGGTTTCTTGCAGATTAGTAGATTCTTGGAGATCCTATTAAAGAGTGAACTCAATACAAACAATAGATATGAGGCATTCAGAGATTATGAAGATAAGACAAAGAAGACATTGATGCACTATGCAGCTGAGCTTGACTTTCTACATGTCACTAAAACACTTGTGAAAAAATGTCCTCGCTTGTTGGCTCTGAAAACAAAAGGTCAGCTTAAACCCGAGAAAAGAGGTTTATTACCAGTTGAATTGGCGCTGACAATGGAGAATGATGATGTGGCTGCGTATTTGTTAAGAATGACATGCCATAAAAGGTAATGAGTGATGAGTGAGTTAAGTTTTCTACCCCAAAGAGTGATGGGTCAGTGTGACACTCACAGGCTACAGACTGTGGATTGCAAACTGGGTGTAACATGTAGGAGGGACACCAATATAGAAAGGATGGGGTGCTTGCCGTACATAAAGTGGTTTAGTACAGGCTCTAAGGGTGTTCATCCAAAAGCTTCACAGCAGGAGCTTTTGTGGTACATTTAAGGATATTATTTTAGCCAAAATTCTATGACCAGAGATAATGTATTGTAAGTTTTAGGAAGTTTGATGCCTACATGTACAGTGTATGAGGGTTCCCTTCAAACTTGATGACGAGAACCCCTGTCCTTTACTAATGGAGTCCTCTCCAGGTAAAAATTTAGACTGGAAGTAAAATTAAGACTGTGGTCTGTAGATTTTTTAATCGAATTGTGCTTACCCTAAAAAGGCTAACCAAGTGTTGAACCTGAGTGAAATTCAGACCGACCTAACTGATATTCAGGCTAAGAGAGTAAAAATCAGGCTAAATCAAAAATGGAGTGCAGGCTTTCCCTGTGATTAGTCTGAAATATTCTTTTAACTCTCAGCTCTTGATAATGGGAATTTTACTTAATAATAAACTCTGTGGGCAGTGTTTTACCCTGGGCCTGCATTTTAATTATAATAAATTAATAAATAGTATTTCTATAATGCCTATCCAAGGGTAGTCTAGGCACTTTACAAGTTATAAAATATCATTAAAATCACTAATATTGAAAATAAAATAAAACAAGAATCAATAAATTAATAAAAATGATTCCAATAAGTTCTAAACCGAATTTTGAAAATTTGAAGATATTCTGATTTTCAGATATAAATTCATTTGGTAATTTTTCCAGAATTGTGACAAGGTGCAGCAAAAGTTCTTGGTCCATAAGATTTAAGTTATAGCTGCTACATTTAAGACTGAGAGACTTAATAGATGAAATTGAATGCACAGTTCTTGAAGGACAGTAGAGGCTTATAAATTCTTGTCCTTAGTTCTTACACTCAGTCTACAGTCTACAGTCCACAGTGCTTTACACTAACCATAAGAGTTTTACACTGACCATAAGTCTGAGTACCTTTCCTCACAGTTGCCAAATGGCATCCATGGTCTTGGGTCTGACAAAAACCAATGCTTTATTTCCACAATGGGTACTGCATAATCTGGGTTTTAGATCTAATCTTTAATGTTGATGTCACATTTGTATTATACTCAGGTTTGACTTATTTGTTCATGTTTTATTTCCATCAGAGTGTTGAGTTTGTTTTCATGGAAGCCAGGTGATATTCCAGGTCCTCAGCCATCTGTCTTGAGCTTGAAGTCAATTATTGAGAATTCCAAAATGAAGGTGAGAATACAGTTTTATTTTATATGGCCAAAGGGTGATAAAAAGAAACAAAACCATTACCTGGGTGTGTAATGAGAGTAACCTGCACTAGACTTGCCACAAGTCGACATTATTTCTTTTCTTGAGTGGGTCAGTGCGAGCGACATAAGTCATGGCAAAACCAAGAATTATTGAAAAGGACTTTTAGAAAGTCTAAACCTTCACCAGACGAAAGGGCGGAGAGTATCGTGTGGGGATATGAAATAAAATAAAATAAAAAAGACAAATTTGCAGCAGAAATGGACAGCCAAAAATCATTTACTTATTATTAAATGACCATTATTGTAGTACAGTTAATATACAAGTAAACTATATTTAGTAACTGTCTGTGTTGTAAATTTGCAATTGTTTTTAGAAATCAGTAGTTGCTATTTTAGACCAGATGGTAAACCCACACTGGCCACACCTACCAAAGCGCAAAGAAAACTATGACAATCAAGATGAAGAGGAGGGAATTGAAGGTGCATGGAGTACAATCCCTGATGCTCCATTCAGCTATCACTTTTATTACCACATCCTGGATGGTGATGAGGCAGGCCGACCTCCTAAAGTTAGGGCCTCAGAAGGAAACAAGCTGATAGATAATGAATATTTTAATCAGTGTGACAAGTCGTGTTTACATCTTATTGCAAGAAGCAATAATAAGGTGAGATATTTTCTTTAACTTTCATGATTATAGTGTGATACATTTTGCAGAAGTACAGTCCACTCAAGTTTTTGTCTGTTGGGATGTGGAAAGACCTTGCGGTTGACAAAAAGTTCTCTTATAAATTCACCACATTGGAAATTTATGAACCACATTTTGGACAAAAGTTAATGTGACCACACAAACACTGCATTCTTGCCGAGATGTGAAAGCAGGATCAGCCTGCAAATCAGCCAAGGCAAAATGGTACTGAGGCTTTTGGGTGTGTTTTTGACACACCCATGCTTATATTTACAGGAAGCTATGCAACATCCAGTTGTTAGAATGCTGATAAAAACAAAATGGGAGAGCTATGGACACTGGTTTCTAAGGTAAAGCGTACATGTATCCTTCAACCTTAATAGACCCTTTGCATAAATAGAGCCTAATTGCGAAATAGAAAACCTGTACCGTGTTTCTACATCTACCGTGTTTTCATTTAGTTGTAGAAACACAAGTGGAAGTTTGGGTTAACAAGAAATGCTTTGTGAACACGAACCGACAGGCCAACTTTCCCCAGCTTTTTTGAGGCTCAAAACAGTTTCCAGCACTTGAATTTTGATGGGCTGTTATAGCCACGTATTATCACTTGATGCTGCAATCATGGTATCAAAAACCTGCCTAAAATTTGGCGAACACATTGTTATCATTTTTGTGATATAATACACTGGAGATAACCATAGCAACAAACAGTATGCTAAACCACCCCTAATTATAGCTTTAGGGGCTTATAATTCGAAAATGAAACAATGAAATTTTTTCTACACTTGTATTATAAATTTGGTAACATTATAAGATGCAGCTTTTATCAAAAAATTCTGTACACAGGATTCATAGCCACCTTAAATTTTTGAAATTTAAGGTGGTTCTGATCTCTATGTACAGAATTGTTTTTGAACCGTCACAAAAGTTGTGTCCTATGATGCTTACCAAAGTTTCATCATGTGGAAAATTTAATTGTGCTGTTTTTGAATTATAAACCTCTAAAGCTGTAATTAAGGGTTTTCCAAGCAGGTCGTGCATTGGTATGGTAACGTTTGTGTCACGAAAATGATAGCAGCGTATTTACTAATGATTGGGCATCTTTTAGATACTGTTTATGAAATATTCACCGTAGATGTGTTACTGTTAGAGCTCTGTTATTGTTTCTTCTTTTAATAAATACCGTATTGAAGTTTTGTGTAAAATATTCGGCTGTTTCGCAAAAAAGTAGAAAAAAAGCACCCTGTCCCGAATAACCGCCCTTTCTTGAATAGGAGCCCCCCTTGAGGTTGCCAAAAGTAAATAAGCGGCCCGCCCGGCGCTAAATTGAGTCATTACATACGGTATCCGGTCGTTTCGCCTACGAGTCGTTTCGCCTACTGTCTGTTCGCCTACGTCCAATATGTCAGTTAACTCCGTACTTCTGCTTTTTTAACTCAAACCAAAAGGCGTTTGAGATGAAATAAACCAAAGTTTGCAAAAGTTTGTTTGTTTGTTTGTTTTACTTGTGACTCGAGCGGCCTAAACTAAAGATGAGACTTTTAAGGTCATTCAAAAGGACTCGTTTCCACTTTACCGCCCGGTTCAATTATGTTGCGATTTGTTGTCATCATGGACTTTATAAATTAATGTTCTGATTGATGTAAAGTGTATATATGAAATAATTCATATTTGAACTGCGGTTATAGATGCAAGTGAAGTATGATCCTCGCAGTAAATTTTCCAATTTAAGCAATTGGAAAGAAGAAGCCTGAAAAAAATCAGGGCTTCAACGGGATTCGAACCCATGACCTCCGCGAATACCGGTGCGATGCTCTACCAACTGAGCCATGAAGCCACACATTGGGAGCATGTGTGGCTCGTCTCCTCTAAAATATGTCCTTTGAACTACAAGCGACGATTCGTGACCTCTAATTGAATTTACTCGTTGTGAAAAACAAAAGTATCAAGTTACCCTTTGTAACCTGAAATAAAATATCTCTTCCCATTTGTTTACTACTGACTCATGAACTACTTCAAAACGCAAAACCCATCTCGTTCATAACTTGCCACCATTACACTGAAACAACCCAATGTATATTATGTAACTGTCACAATTGTCACGGACTAAAAATCACAAACCGGCAACATACACGTCAGTCTTTATTATTCAATCACCAAAGTCCTTGAACTTAATACAATCATAGAACTCCCAAGACTTCACATACCTCCCTTAAGTTATCTTAAAGAAGAAAATTTCTTTTCTTCTACTACAATTCATGCTGGCTAATGTGATAAAGCGAAAACCCTGATAACATTGACGAGAAAAGATTAAGTTTCGTTTATAACGTATCGTCTCATCCCAGTAGTAAACAAGGAACATTTATATATGTAAAATCGTCACAGAATAATTTCTTTTTGTTCTGTTGAAGAAATTAATCGTAGTCTCTTCGCGTTTCTCGTTGAAACTTAGCACTGAAACTGATCAATGGATTCTGAAATGAACGACTCGCCCTCGACTCCGCAGCAATATTTAGGTTTCACTACAACACGCAAACGATTCGAACCTGCTCACAACCTCTTCACATTCCCACCAGTGCATTCCGCCCCCTTAAATACAATTGTTCCTATCATAGAAGCCACATCAACATTAGTAGTAGAGCGGCTAACACTCATTTAATTCAAAACCTTATATAATGGGGAAAATCTTACCCCTCATCGCATGCTCGCAGTTATATCCCAAACACTATGTTTGACTGATTATCCAATTGCTAATGACTATCAAACCCGCCCACAAAATCCTTAGCCTAACCCACAGAAAATGTCGAGGTAAACCCAATATATGAATACTTCCTCCTCTTTTACAGAAGAATAAATATGGCCGTTCTCAACTGTATCGGGATCAAATCTTCTCACATACCATTTACCTTTATAACAGGAAATTTGATTGGTATTTAATGGTAGCTCCAATCTGATTGGTGTGACATACATACATCTCTCACTGATCCACCCGCCCATAATATACCCGACGCGCCGACTAAGAGGTATTTTTTTTTACAAAAAAAATAACTCAATAAATGAATAGGTGTACCCTCCTACCCCTCGAAGTGTGTTAGGAGACTGTTCCCTTGAGAAAATCATCATTCAAAGGAATCTTGAACAAACAATAGGCATTTTGGGTGGCATTGAAGAATTAACATAATTACTCTGAGACAAGAGACTATGATCTAAGAGAACACATCCCCCATACATGGCCCTCTTCCCATGATAATCTTTTTATATCTAATTTTAGCGCGTGGTCAAGCTGCGAGGCTATTTTAGGAAAGACACCTGATTGGCCAATTTAACTGACGTAATAACATTGAGGTTTAATTGTAACAGTTGATCAGTTACGCAAAAAACTTTTCGTCGGGATTGTTGAAGCGCATTTCGTAAGGTCAGACGAAGAATAATTCTAACTGTCTGGCGCTTTGAAAGAGCTTTCCAAAGAAATCTTTTTCTGTTTAGGCCGTTCAGTACTTTTCGAGAAACGACTTTCGAGTTTGTTATGACTTTAATTCTTGTCAGCAGCTAGAGCGCCTAATGTGAACCAGTCATGCAGAGGAATGACAAGACTAATTTCCGACGTAAAAATCACGATAAACACATAGAAGATAATTTTTCTGACCAACAGTTTCAAAAGGCTTTCCAGATAGGTCTCTCTCAGGGTCTCTACCGATCCAAACTACGTTTGAGTTCGTTCCAGAGAAGCACTTTTTTCGGCGTGGACCTCCCTGAAACTCTGTTTCATATTACAAAGAAATTTCGAAATTAAATATGCAAACATTTACACCGGGATTTTCGGACCGAAAGTTCTAACAAACGGGAAACAAGTATTTTGCTGTCCTGTGCTTTGAATAACCTTTCCAAAGAGATGTTTTTCGATTTAATCCGTTCAGTACTTTTCGAGAAACGAGTTTCGTGCGTGTTTATTGGAATGCAATTCTAGTCAGCAGAACAAAGATTTGCACCGTTTTTTTTGGAGTGAAAGTTCTAATAAACGCGAAACAAATATTTTAGCTGTCGTGCGCTTTAAAATACCTTTCGAAAGAGATCCTTTTCGCTTCAATCTTTTCCGCACTTTCCGAGAAACGACTTTCAAGCAGGTTAGAAATTCGGGTCTTGCCACTTTGTGTTAATGATTCATTATTCATGCTGGGGAATGACACGACTTCTGTTTTACGGCTTCGGAGAAGCATGTATAATTTTCCTGCCCGGCTCTGAAAATGATTTCCAATGCTAACAGTGCGACAGTTCAACTGAACAAACTGATTTTTTTTCTCTTAGCCCGCTAAATTTTCAATTTCTTATTTGGATAGACACAACCTGATGACCGTTGGCCATTGCTTGCGTGATCGGGGGCCTGGACTAAAAATAACTTTGACAGCGTGACGCGAAGCTTAAAATAGATTTTAAAAGATTATCATAGGGCACGGGGATATGTTCTCTCACCTCATTTTCTCTTGTCAAAGATTATGAGGAGCCCCTCCTTTTAGGGAACAGGGGATATTTTCAAATTATTTTCAAGGAACAAGGGAGCTCTTCAGTAGATTGTTGGGAACAAGGGAACACCGATTTACTTTCAATAACATAGTTTTTTTAACGTTCCGAGCCCCTAAAATATGAAATCTCTTACCTTCTTGAGTGTTAAAGTGCCCCTGTGACAAAAAATAAATTATTCTTTTCCTTTGGATTTCAAAACTATGTTAATTTAACACTAAGTGACCCAAGTTTAAATCCTTGATTTAAAAAAGGCACCTGTTTATTTTAACGGGAACTTTCCTGTTTAATGATCCGCCATTACTAAATTTAAGTTCTTAAGAGAGCTGTGTGAGGGGAGAATTTGCCAATATTCGTAACCATAAAAAGCCAACAGTTAGCAGTTAGTGAAAGTTCAATAACCATGGTAACAACCTGTTTATCTGTATTATCATGCAACGCCTTGTAGTGAGAACTACCTGAAGTTGTAAGTAGTTAATATTTACGAGCAGAATAACTGACTTACCTATGATAGAATAGCCTAGAACAACAATGAGCTAATTGACAGCCAATAGCAGTTAGGATTACTAAACGAAATATTAGATCATTTGTTTAGAGTCTAGAATATATACAGGTGTTTTGTAAATTGTTCTTCGGTTACGCCCCCGGCGGTGGGACGCCGGATACCACTATCCCGCATTGGGGTATGTGAGATTCGATTAAACTCTACTGTTGGAGCCAAGTGACTGCGTATTCTCTCTCGTCCCGTTGGTTTGTTTTGCTGTAACAGATCCCGATACTTCCAGGAGCCTGACGAACTCCGTCGCTGCAAGCGAGTTTCCCTCTGGAAAATTGTACAAGGATAACGAGCTTGAGCGGCCCGAAAACTTGTTATCACAGCTGGATCGAGGAGAAAATGACGTCAAAGGCTCAC
>JAEMPF020012201.1:0-28291 GCA_022496165.2 Catalaphyllia jardinei | reverse complement strand
TTATTACTATTATTATTATTATTATTATTATTATTATTATTAGGGGATTTTGTCTGTTTTCTTTTCCAAATTTTACATTTGGCTTTCACGGCTTTCATCTCAAAAAGTTGAAAATAATTCAATTGATTTTTGAACCAGCGCTCGGAAGTAAATTTAGTGTTGAACAATAAAGAAAATAGAGTTTTTATGTCTCGGAACTATCGGTCTGATAGTTGCCCCTTGGAAATTTGATGTTGTTAAAAATAGCATATTAGGCCTCGAAGCTTTGTTTCTCGGGCAAATATTTCTTTTAAGAACTTCCAGTTTCCGCGTGGCAACCGATAGTTCCTCTACAGAAACACTCTATTGTTTAAATAGATGAGAACCAATCAAAATGCGAGAGTAACTTGGGCTATTCACGGACTAGGTCTCGTACCATAAAATTGGTTATTTTCCTCCATTAGTTTAAGCATTCTGTCATCTTTTTTTTCTGACTTTTTTTAGCTGTTAGGATTGGTTTTATTTTTCATTTCAAATCTCAAACACGAACGAACGCTTTTGAAGTGAAGAGAATTGTTTTCAGGGAATGCCTGGAGAGTGTTTGGGCATGCAATGGAAACGAGTTGCACAAAAATGTCGTAACTTAATAACATCTTTTAATAGCTTATTTAAGCACGAGACCTAGTAATTTCTATAAAACTATTTTCCGGCCTAAACAGGCCCCAGGTTTTTTTACCACCCCACTCGAGCCAAATCCCAAATCCCAGTTCCCACTGAAAATTGGCGTAATTAACATTCATGATATGAACATTAAAAAAATGCAAGATACACCCAGTTGGGAACTATCTTCCAAAAAAAAAATCGTGTTCCACTATCAAACTTTTTTCTTCTTCAAATATGTTCTTTATTATACTGTTCTTAGCAAATACCTAACAAAAAAATCGGGGGTCACCGTGCTCGTTTAAGAGGAAAGAAGAATTTATTTCGCTATCGAACCTAATTTGAGGAAAATCTCTTACGTTTTCTACGTGCGCGCGCGCTAATGATGCGAAAATCGTGCGGAGTAGGGATGCGCAATGCAATACTAAGGAATTGCCTTAATCAACTAAACGAGGTCACAAACTCGAGCTAACGTATTGATATGGTTATTAGATCATCCATTCAGCGCATCAGTATCAAATATGAAAATGGAATGCCAAAGCTGGCCAGAAAAGCCTTTAATATTGGGGAGTTCTGGAACCCAGATTGTTGCCATGGTGACAGAATCGGCTGAAAAATATTTTTTGATCATACTTGATCAAAACTTGGTTGAGTATATGACGTCATCACTTGGCTAATTTGCATATTTTAAAAACTTAAATATCTGTGGAACGAAAAGAGATATTTGGAAATAGTAAACAGCAATTTTCTTCTCACACAGACTGCTTGGTTTAAAATGGCTTTATTAGGAGAGATGCGATTTTCGTCATAGTACCACTTTAAAGAACTACTGTGCTCAACTTGGCAAGCTTTATCAGTCAATAGGATAAATGATTTCTGAACTAGGTACAAGGTACAAGGTACAAGACGAATGTACACTACTTTAAATTGATCTGGACATTAATCAATCAATCAATCAATCAGTCAGTCAGTCAGTCAGTCAGCAAGTCAGTCAATCAATCAGTCAGTCAATCAATCAATAAATAAATCAATAAGTCAATAAATCAATCAATCGATCGATCGATCGATCGACCGACCGACCGACCGACCGACCGGCCGACCGACCGACCGACCGGCCGACCGACCGACCGACCGATCGAGCGATCGATCGATCAATCAATCAATCAATCACTCAATCAATCACTCAATCAATCAGTCAGTCAGTCAATCAGTCAATCAATCAGTCAGTCAGTCAGTCAGGCACGTAATCAATCAATCAATCAATCAATTAATCAGTCAGTCAGTCAAACAGTCAGTCAATCAATCAGTCAGTCAGGCACTCACTCACTCACTCACTCACTCACTCAATCAATCAATCAATCAATCCATCAATCAGTCTATCAATTAATCAGTTAATCAAAACAAAAAACATTGGCGTAAAACGGCCGATTTTGCCCAAATTCTCGACCATGTGATAAGTGAAACGTTATTCCCTAAACCCATTTTCTCACTCATTAACTTACCTCCTATCCATAGAACTCTTAGAAACTCGAAACAATTTCGTTTTCCTTGGATGAATTTCAAGGTATACAGGTAATACATAGATTTAGCAAAGCCCAAAAGCGGAGCTCCAGGGCCGGTTTGTTCAAAGTCTGATTAAGCTAACCCAGGATAAGCGAGAATTTCTATCTGAGTTTTGTAACTTTGCGTTGAGGTTTTCTGTTTATATTGTTTGGCCTTCTGTGTCTTTTGTTCTGAGCTTTAATAGTCTCAATCTACACGGCTTCAGAACAAACCGGCCCTGATTACAAAGAGCTCTAAACTTGAGCCCGCAATATGTTTATAGGATACTGGTCATTGGATACCTTGTTTTGATAGGCGTGAATTTATCATAATATGTCCAATATGTCCACAGGCGGCCCAGACGTTGTTTGTGATTTACATACGTGACAGTATTGCGTTACGTTTCGAGCCATTTAAGAGAATGTATGAAAATGGTTCGAAAATCGCTCTAAATTCAACTTGTAGTACAGGATTTAAATAAAAGAAGCTTACCTTAGTCTGCGCTTGAATTACTTTGAAGTCTTTGTGACAGCTGAGCCGTAACGCAATACTGTCACGTAAGTAAATCACAAACAACGTCTGGGCCGCCTGTGATATGTCTCTGTAAACCTGTTAGTCAGAGAATAGCCACCATTTTGCGCGACTCCGTCTTCGTGCAAACATGCAAACGAGCAATACAGCTAGCCATAAGAATCACGAGAAAATTGATTCGTGGGTTTCCTTTTCTTTCCTATATGAGTATGGGTCTCCGCTACGACTCTTTTTGTTTTTCTTCTTTGTGTCCTCTAGCCCAAGCTATAGCTATACCAAGCTGAATATATTGATATCCAAAATGTGGCTTTTGTAATCAGTGAGATGTTAAATAATTTCTGACACGACGTTTCATTATTTGTATAGAATCAGAAGCTGCTTCTGACAGGGTTGAGGGAACACCTTTGCCTGCCTATGTGATCGCCGTTGTGGCTGTCTGCGGTCTCTTTGCCGTCGCTATTGTTAGCGCCGTCGTGCTCATTGTGTTTCGCCGACGCCGTCAAAACGTCACAACAATTGAACAGCAAAATGAAGATTCAGTGACCGCTTAATCATCGATGTCCACATGTTCGGAGCAGAAACAGCTGAACTTGCTCAAAATGAACTGCACAAGTGAAATAGTCTTTTATGACACTTAATTAATCAGAAAAGACGCTGGCTTAGGGTTTTGGTTTCAAAAGTAGCTAGGCACAGTGGAGTGTTTGATCAGAAGCGCAACAAGAGCTCTGTCCACAGAAGAGATATACCTTCCTAATTTTTTTACTGCTTTTAAAAGTCGTTTCAATGAGATTTTCAAGTAGACTAATTATCACGGGAAAGATCGCGGTGATTGAACTAAAATTTTTTCAAACGATGTGAAATGCAGTGACGAGACTATTTCAGTAGGAGAATATCTGGTCCTACAGAACCTTTCAGATAATTTGAGCACGTGTAATACTCAAAAAATATTTCTTTAGTTATTTATCTTTAGTTGAGATGTATTTTTCGTTTCTTGTTAACCTAGAGAAACTCCTAGTGACCCCTAAAAGCATCAAAATCGCGTTCTAGAGATGCCAACTCTTACTGACGGGTCTTTCTTGTCATATTTTTCAAAGCTTGGTTCTAAATACTTGAATTAACTAGGGTCATTTTGGTTGTCATGTAAACACAAAAATCCCTAAGTTTGGTGTTAATCAGGCTAGTTTTGACTGAGATACAGGCATTTTAAAAGGTGAAAAAATTACAAACAAATGTATGGAAATGCGGACAAATCCGGACTTTTGTCCGGATTTTCCCGCATTTCCATACATTTCTTCCCTCGCGGTATGAAATCAGGCAATCAGGAGCCATAATCAGGGATGGAGACCGTAAGTCTTGGCATCCGCGCGGACCCATGATATGGGACAATTGTTTCTATTTTCAGAACAAATTGCGCCATCCTGACGTCATATATCCGCGCTGATCCACGCACGTGTCTTGGGCTCTCGCGTGGATGTTGTCACGTTGCGTGATGAAGTGGTGAGATTCTCTTCCCGATTTTTCACAGCGATGGCAGGGAATAAGGCAAAGAAGAAAAACCAGGGCTCTTCTATGTACTTTTATGCTATGATTTAATGGAAAAGGTGTGTTTTTTAGGGTCGAGAATTTCTTTAATTTCACGCTGTGAATGAATAAAATCCTCTCGCCTCTCTAGTTATACACACTCCTCTCTAGTTATACACGTAAACTTTTGTATTTGTTCTGTAGAGAAACTGAGTTCTGTAAAAAAACTGTTTACTCCGGTATCGAGTTAATTTGTAAGTTTGCCAAACAATGCCTTATCATAACCAAAACCTGTTTTTGATAGATAATTTGGTTTTATCAACTGAGTTGATAATTAACAATTAGACCTGTAGCCCGAAAGGGCTACGGGTCAATAGCCCATGAGGCGAAGCCGAATGGGCTATAGACCCGTGGCCCTTGAGGGCGAAGGGTCTAATTGTTTTAGTATCACCCAACTAGTCGGACAGAAAAGGTAATAATAAAGTTAGCAATTGCAAGTAAAAGAAATCTTTTGTTTTGGGAAAAAAACGAAAGAGAAACCCGCGAATTTCGCTACTCGATGACTATTACTATTAGTCCCCTAGTGGCGTAGCCAATCAAAATGCAGGATTTGCATTAGTCCACTAGTTGGGTGATACTAATGTGAATTAGCCACCGTAAAGAGATTCAGAAGGTGACGTTTCGAGCGCTAGCCCTTCGTCGGAGCTCCCACCGACGCAGCACCACAGTTTCTTTAGAAACTTACCCCCTTTACCTGTTTTTGATAGTTTCTTATTGTTTCTGCTCGTTTGGCTAGTTTGCAAAAGTTTTTGAAAGGCAAGTCTGACGCGTACGAGTAGCTAATTTGCACAGTGCAACGCGTACACTTTCAAGGCCGAGCCGGCGTTTCAGATTGTCAATAAATCGCGACAAAGCTTTTGTGCTGAGGTGCTACAACAATTTTCACCAACGTTCGCCAAAGGGCTTCTAACATCATGTGCGTTTCTTTCACATAGTGAAACATAAAATAGACAAGGAGTTTGGACTCAATCGTCAAAATCGAAATCTTTATTCGAGTTGATTAAAAGCGTCATCGTAACTTTTCTGATTATTTCTGCTGTACTCACATATTAATATTTTCAGCTAAGCTTTTAATATGTTCTCAAACATAAATCAAACTTAAACATATTCAAAAACTAGAGATATTATATGAGCTCGATGTACGTCCAATTTGTCATGTTTTATTAGCTGTGTAAAACACGCATCAGCGAGCGCTCTTATTCATGGACAACAGACAATTTATTGGTACACAAACAAAACTAAGCAGCATCTACAGACATAAACCTATTGTCACTCACTGGGCCTTAACGCTGCTATATCCAAGCATATCCACTGAACTAGATTTTTTTCTGTGTTATGGAAAAGCTGTTAATCTTTTTCATATGTTAAATTTCGATTGAAGTATTGTGAAGTTCTTTGTCAGCGATATAAAGCGGGACATACCTAAATTCGGCACTGTCTTCACTCAAACTGGAGCAACTTACCGGGAAAATACTTAAGAAAAAATTCCAAAAGCCACAAAGGCGTTGAGTTGTGGGCCAAAAGCATAAACGATTTCGGGAATTTCGGACGCCATTTCCCCTGCGCGACATCCGCGAAAATACTCGCAGCAATGTACGCACGTGTGCCGCAGGCGATGATGCAATTTTTTCTAAAAATAGAAAAATTGTCCCATATCATGGAGCCAACCCCAATACTAGAAATAGCGCGCGCTTACGGTCTCCGTCCCTGATTATGGCTCCTGCTGCCATTTAAAAACGTCTAATAATCTCCGGTGTCACTATTACATATATGCATGTATAAACATTTAAATTTCCAAGTAATTAAGGACACTTCCATTCACAGACTGTAATCTTTTTATTACATACCGCCAAGTTTTTGCTTCAAAAGCTCAGACCAAGACCTTATATTTTATTAGGTCTGTCTATTTACTTGGCACTTCCTGTGAGCTGCACCATGTACGAAAATAAAATTATCTTGTCCTTGAGATGCTAAACATGTGTCGAGCTTTTTCTTCCTCTCAGCTTCGCTTGGCAATCACTCCACCTCCTAAGGGTCCTTTTTTACAATTGAGATTGATTTGAACATTACTAAAATTTTGAATAATACTGAAAATCCGGAGATTTCAGTGAAAAATCAAATTGAACAATGGTTTTTCAGGAGATCCACAGCTACTTTGACAATGCTATGACGAAATATTCATGATCAATAACAGGACAGACGCATGAAAAACTGACGACAATTTTTTAATAGGCCATTTCCGAATTACCTTTAGCCTCCTTTTTAAACCGAGTGAGATTTCATTCACATGCAAATCAAAGTCATTTTCATATGAATGGCTGTGCACCAGACCTAGTTTGCAAGTGAAGTATGATCCTCGCAGTAAATTTTCCAATTTAAGCAATTGGAAAGAAGAAGCCTGAAAAAAAAAATCAGGGCTTCAACGGGATTCGAACCCATGACCTCCGCGATACCGGTGCGATGCTCTACCAACTGAGCTATGAAGCCACACATTGGGAGCGAGGTCAATTTATTGAGTTCATATCTCCCGTAAGGAGTGAAATGATGTGAAGTGTATATGAAATAATTCATATTTGAACTGCGGTTGTAGATGCAAGTGAAGTATAAAAGTGAAGATATTTCAGGGGCTACACTGAAGCTAGCTTCAGTGTAGCCCCTGAAGAAGGTTAGTTCTGCCTAACCGAAATATTGGGCATGAAAATTTACCTTAGCTGTTCGATCAGCCTTTCACTGAGAGTTTTACTTTATTGAACACTGCTGATCCTGATCTTCCCAAAGATCCGGCTTCACTTCGCTACTGTTTGTGCAAGTGGTCCTTTCTTTACAGTTTACTAATTCGACCCTATTTAAATAGTATATGAGAAATAATTAAAACTTCCCACGTACAGATTTTTTTTTGTTTTTTTTTAGTATAATGGAAAGAATCAGCAAGGGAAGTGACCTGCCGAAAAAAATGGGGGGTTACCGAGCATCCGACAAAAACATTCGCACACCAAGTTAACGCAAAGGTCATCAGCTCTATATTTTGTTGAGTTTTCGGCTCAGTGCGCGCGCTTGAAAATGACGTGGCACGCGCGTGCCCAATGAATAGCGTGCGCACTGGAGATGCGCAGTAGCAATGGGCGCCAACGTCCTTAATAAGATAAATAGACATCCATCCATTGTCTGGTTTAATTGTGAATCCCTGATTATTCCACTGAGTTTCATACGTCGTGCGAAGGCGCTGAAAAGCGAATCCGTCTATCGTCAATGACAAAAACACCCTTTTCAAAATTCACAGACAAACATTCGCCACAGAAAAGAGGTAAAGAGTACATTGACATGTGACACTGCGTTTGTCTGAGTCGCAGGTATGCGTTATGTAACTTGGGTCAAATTCGTCAAAATTCCGAACCGAAAATTCGAAAGCCAGCTTAATGTCATCAACTTGTGCTCTGTTTTATGATGAAGCACGCTGTTTCAGCTAATCACAGCGTTATGGAAACTTTATTATAATAGTTAATAAGGAACAAAAGAAAACAAAGGATTCAAAGTGCATCACTAAATATAAGTTACCCTATTCTTTCACGGGAAATGAAAATCACTCTACACTCTAACAGTTAATTAGTACTCTCCAGGTTTAATGAAATCATTCTAACAATAAAGCAAAGTGTATTGACTATAGTATACTGGCCCTGTAACTCCAAATGGAAAATAAAGTTGGAGTAAATTGTGTGACTTCATCCTAGCACTTGAGGTTGTTTATAATTAAAAGCCATCTCAGCCTGGAACCTTTTGCAATAGCCAAGACAAAAGAAAACAAACTGAAGAAAGCCTATTTGGCATATGACTCACCCCGCTACAGACCCTTAACCCACAAAACAAATTTAACCAAGTCAACACTCAAAAGAATATCAAAATATCTGCGGTATATTTGTTTTCTGTTCATTCTGTATTTGGTATTCTTATTGTGTTTTACAATTAGGTGTTTTCTTGTTACGTAATACGCGTTCATTGCGTTTCATACATACTGAAGGCTGTTGTCAGTTAGTGATCTTTCTTCGGGTCTGCTAACGCCACACGCTACACCACTAGTACTGTTCTTTATCTTGAGCGACTCTAAGCATAGTTAATAAAGAGGAATGGTCAGGAAGCCCGGCAAACATCAAAGGAGCAAACAAAGATGCCAAGATTTAGATTGGAAGGTCCACGAGCGTGCGCAATGTTTTGTTTTGCGCTCATACACTATGGATGATTATGTAACCAGCACGTTTCCATTGGTTAGATTCTCAGTACGGAGTAAACAACTATTGTGTTTTGTGCAGGGTCAAGGCCAAACAAGCGAACAAAAACCTACAACAAAGAACTTTGTCGGGTTTCATAACCATGCCCCATATTAACTGTGCTCTGAGGAATCTAGTGCACGTCCGGGTGCATATCCTACCCCGAATATTGGAGTTTCAGATCCTCCTGTCGGGGCTGCTATTGTAGGTTTTCACATGATGTCACTAAAATTCAAACTACAAAATTATTGATCCCCCTGAGATTTTACTCTCACGATTTCTAAGAGCAGCTGAAAACTACTATTCATTCAAATATTCTCTCCAAATGGGTTCTCGATTTTGTGATAGACTACGCTTAAATTTCTAAGATTTTGCCCGACGCGTCTTTTACATGACTGCGGCGAGAGCAGTCATGTTGGTTAAAAAAGTGATTTATTTTGGAGAATTTTGCTAACTGAACAGTTATTGTGTTATTGTGTTTAATGTTTTTGAGTTCCTCGAGAGATTCTCCTAGCAGAACTCAGTGACAGATGATTCTGTTGGTTTCCGACCGCCATGTTGTTGCCCATCCAGATGGGCACTCGCATGGTTGGCTTTGCGGTGTTTTACCGTATGGATCAAATTCTTAACTTGCCTTTTAAAGATATCTCTATTTGCAGTGAATACATTTCAGTTTTCTTATGATCAGTACAGGGGGGGTATACGTCCCTCCTAGCAATGTCCAATCAGTCTACTTGCCCAGTTTCTATTACCGAGAGGTTACTCAAGCTTTTTCCTCCCTATAGTGAGTCTTCTTCACTAAGAAATTTTTAGTAGACAGTCCTTTAAAGTACTGTTTACGTTTCAATTTGATGAGAAACTTGAGTTCCGCCCGGCACCTTCGGTTGCCCAGGGGTGAACAGAGGAGGCGGACTTTTCAATTTTCTTTCTGGGTGTCTCCTTCTTTCAGAACTGTCTCTCTCCTCTGTCTCTTCTTGCTTTCAGAACTTCAGTGTCAATCCATATATGGAGCGCTGTTAGCCGACCTAACTTTTATTTTAGGAACACAATCATCTACAGCGGCAAAAAGAAAGATCCATCCACTTGATGCATGGTTGAGAGTTCCATGTCATCGTCCTTATAAGTTAAATCCCAAGGTACAAAATTTAGGAGATCTCGTAGCTCAGCAAAATCAGTATCTTTACAACTGTAAACGTGACGCTTGAATGTCCACTAATATGCATTGAAATAAGAGCTGATAATATATGGAACGACCTCCCCCCCATCCCCTAACCCCCTAGAAAAGGTTGTTCACACTTGATAGTAAAACTAAGATCCTTTTTTAAACACGATCAATAGTTAAGCAACTACACGCTTGAGGGGTCGTGTATTATCTTTGAAAATTACATGCTTAACTAAGTTTAAAAATATAAAATAGTTTAAATAATAGACACTAGAAAACGTACACTGACTTAAACATTCAAGAAATTAAATAAGGATTTACATAAAAATTCAGAGATTTAAAATATAAAATCGTACATATCTTCTTCTTGGGCTCCGACTAAACTGATAGACTGTTAAAATTAAGTTCCCTAAATGATGGGTCCAGTTTCAGTTTTCTAATAAATTGTTTAAAATTATGAGAATCATTTAAATAAGCGGAAACAAAGTTCCACAATACGGTACCTCTACATGCTGTTCAGTTTCAGCTCTCTGTATACATATGTTAGCGACCTGCATCTCTGTCATACCAAAACAGAAGAACAGTTACAAGATAAATCAATTGTTGTATGACAGGCTTAGGAAAATGCAGGCACAGAAAACAAAGTTTCTTTCCAACAGAAAGCCCGATTGATTGAACGCAGATATGCGTTTAGTCGCGTCATAAATTTATATGTCTGTCCTCTTATTAAGAAATAAAAAACATGCACCGTGTTTCTATCGAGTTATAGAAACACGAGTGGAAGTTTGGGAGAACGAGAAATGCTGTGGGAACAAGAGCTGCAGGCGAGTGTTTCCAAAGAACACTCGGGTTCAAGGGATGCATGATTCTATCCGTTTAATAAATCATTACCTAGTGGATAGCGTATGCTGGATTCTGCTTCATTCGATGTATAACGTTCTCCAATCTTTAAAGGAGCAGTGTCACGAGGATTTTGCTGCTTTAGGTCAATTCTTTGCTAAAATCATTACTTGAGGCTTTAATCATAAACAAAATGCTTCTGTAAAGCTACGACGAAGATCTCAAATGAATTTTATCAGAGAGGGCTAACCATAATAAATTTCTTGAGGATTTTTGGAACACGTAGCGTCAAAACTCGAAAACATTGGGCAATTTTTTCAAGTTTTAATCCATTTCAATCCGTAGCGACAGGCGACAGGAAACAGTTTCAGTACCTTCAAATAGTCTTCAATAACAAAACTGGTGCGAAGACACCTTCTAGCTTTTTATAAAGTTGCCAAATAACGTGAGAATGCCCCTTTAAACAACTGAACTGAAGCTTCGGGATTACCCGCTGTCTCCCGTCTCGTATCTTAAATATGCAAAAAACAAAGAACGAGGCCAATATCCAGACGTTCTTGATCTCACGCTCGATGAATACCCCACGCCTGCCTCTTTTGTCGAATTCTTTTGTTTTTGCTAGACATTATAAAGTAAAGCAACAGTGGTTTTCATTGTTCAGTTTGTAGAGCCACCAAGAGGTATGTCAGTTCGGTATGACGAAGGTTCTGCGATACGATGTCTTCAACATTCTCCCATAGGATTTAACTTTCTTTTTCTTTCTTCTTTTTAACAGTAGCCAGTTAATCCTGAGTTCATTGTTCCAAGGTAAGTCAGAGTCCCTTTCAAGTCACTCAGATCTTGTTTTGTTTAGTTTTCTGTGTTCCTGTTGCTTAGTTGCCATTGCGAATTGAACGCAAACCTGCTTCTACAAGTACACTTCTCGTTAGATACAATACATCTTTTCTCATCGAATGTGTTTTGATATTATGGAGTTTTTCCTCAGTACAAGGTTGTTACGTTTGCCGGCGTGTTTCAATTTACACTGATGCTCCTTCTGGGCAGTGTTGCGTGACCTTTCTCTGATCACAATGATTTAATAATGAACCATGATTTGTACATTGATGGCTTGCTGTTTGGGATAAATAGAATGAGGCCAGGTAATATTATCTTGACCGCACCAAAGTGTTGGAAATTTTGTCTGTTCTACACTTGATAATTAGAAAAATATGTGGTGTACAGTCAACCAAGCGAATCAAGTTAAACACACCATCAAAGGAATATTGCCATTTTTTTCTATTAAAAAGATCCCAAATGCGAATTCGCTTGCATAGAAATAATTTGCACACCATAAATATAGACAGAATCAACCTGGCGGATAAGATAATTCAGGAGATAACTAAACACAGTACAATTAATTAACTATGTATGTATGTATTTTCACTAACTAAAAAATGGAATGTCTAATTATTATGTTGGTTTGATGGATGTTGTTGGCTGAAAACAAATTTAAGGCTCTGGACACGTGAACAACTTAATTTTAATACTTGTGAGCTACCTTTGAGCTAGTTTTTTTGCCTGGAACGTTCGTTCTAATGTGTTTCGATGTGTTAAAAGTTAAGATTCTCGTTGTCGTTGGAGAGCTAAGTGGTACTTTTATTTTTGTTAAGCCCTGAGGCCAGAAGACCAAATTGATTAGAAAACAGGTATTTGCAAACTTACATAAATACATGCATACTTAATTTGGAAGAGTAGGTTTAAAATAAAGGCAGCCAAAGGGCTCATGTTTTCACAAAAACGCGGATGTGAGTCCGAATTTCGAAAATCCCAAGCATCGTATCACAAGGAGATCAAATTTGAGCTTGACTTAAAACAAGCTGCGTCACGGTCAATTTGAGCATCTTTACAAGTTCAGCTTAAATTTTTGAAATTCGTTCATTGCAATCCATGTTATTATTTTTCATCCTCAACCATCCTTGTGCCTTTATGGTTTGGTGTTTTTTTTATCTTAGTAAAATAATATTTTTCAGTTTCCCTCAATATAAAGACAATTTGTAAGTGGCCAAATTAAATCAAAATTCCTTGACATAGCTTTTTATTGTGGTAAACTTGGCGCTCGGTATTTGAGCAAATACGCAAAGAGTTGCTATAGTAATTGCTAAAATGCACATATTTTATAGGCATAAGAACTTTCCTTATTGTGCTGCATTATCGTTTAGTTCGTTTAAGATTTCTTATTGTCTGAGACGCAGACAACTATTTCTGGGCTTAGGGCAGAATGTGGGTTCCACTTTTAATGCAGTTAGAGAGTCAAAGGACATATTGATGCAAAACCCTCCTTGATAAACAAGTCAAAACCGTGAAACCTCTTAAAAGTGTCACTCAAAACGCAACAAAAAGCCTATTATGTAGTGAATGCTCAAACGTCAGGTTGAGCATCTGGCAGTTTCAGATGGTGGGCATTAACCGATGAAAATAGAAACAGAAATATATTTGATCCAAACACCTTTATTATTTCCCACTGAAATGAAAACAATCAGTAGCTTTTTCACCTCTACATTGAATTTGGATACCTTTTGTTCTTTGGTCACGTTTTGAGTGAGATGTTCAGGAAAAATGTTCTGAACTTTGTAAAGCTTTATCAGAATAAACACGGTGCAGAAAGCTTCATTTTAGTTTCATCTTCTTGACAGGTGAAGAGAAAAATACTTCAACTGTTTCCCTTGTTCTAGTGTTGATTGTAACCCGTTGCCAAAACACAACCGATTCAAGAAGATTCTGGGAAAGAATTGACTGTCCTGCGGCAAGAAGACAAAGCAAAAGTCTATTTAAAGAAAACACAATTTCACTGACGCCATGTTGCGTCAAATTTTTATCGTGTTGTTCATGGCAGAACTGTCGTCAGATAAAGTACAGTATCTTTACTTTTACATCACAAGGAAGGAAGATGACCCTTCAATTGTGACTAACAGCCCGTGCTTACACAAAGCGATAAAAAAAAACAGTGAACTCTACTTTCTCTTCGCCGCGATTCACCATCTAAATCGACCCCGACTTTCTCTGTCCGACCTCGTAGCTCAGTCGGCAGAGTAACGGTAGATCTATTCCGGAGGTCGTGAGTTCGATTCCCACCGAGGTCAAAATATTTTTTCTTTACCTCGTGTGGTTCCCTGATTCCCTTTACTAGGGCTAACGCCCAGTGGGTTATTCATGGGTTAAATTAGCACTAAAAATTTACACTTCAGGGTTAATTCTCTGTTACATCATTTGTGTTCATAGTGCTACGCGCACAACATTCATATCTACAAAATAAACTTGTTACACGAAGCGTTAAGAGGCGACTGTACTCGCAGCTTACCAGGTGACCGTGAATCTATTATCATTTTTACATCAGGCAAAGAAAACCATTCACGGAGAGTAGTGTGACTAGCTGTTAGTTGTCATTACATCTAGACAATATAAATTACTGCTGCAGATGATTTTTACGTACGCTATAGGCTAATTCTTGTTTATCTTGGCAGTGTCTTGGTGAAACATTTTCTTATCAGTTTCGACATTCAAGTGCCCGCAGTTCTTTTTCCTTTCAAATTTAGTCAAGCAGGCTTATTAAACTCAACAAGCACTGTTGTCTCGCTTTGGAGTGGGAGAAATTTGATGGATTGCTGTTTGGGATAAATGGAATGAGACGAGGTCATATGATCTGCCAGTATTTCGCTTGAACCTAACAAAAGTGTTGGAAAGTTTGTCCTTTCTACATTCGATGAACAGAAAAATATACAGTCTCCAGTCAACCAAGCGAATACCTTTGGGCTCACCATCAAAGTATTATTCCATTTGATCAGAAGCATATCAATGAGCGCGCTCTGAATGGTCAATCATGAAAAATCGCACGTCTTCTGAATTATTATATAAAATCAATAGACCACAAGTTTCTGTGGTTTATAGGCTGATAAACAACTTGGGATGTTGCTAGAACACTCGAAGAATTCATAAATCACTCGCCTGCGGCTCGTGTTTTACGTATTCTTCTCGTGTCTGTTTCTATCAAAGAAATTGTGACTGCGAATTCGCTTGCCTCAAAGTACTCTCCGCATTAGAAATGTAGTCAGAATAAAACTGGCATAAAAATACAATTGAGAGAACTGATGACAACAGAATTTATCTCGATCATGCGATCCCAGTTCCCGAGAGGAGGGTCCAAATTGTTAAACATTGGTATCTGACCTGCTTTTAGTTAATTTTAGACAAATTGACTGGCGATC
Organism: Catalaphyllia jardinei; assembly: GCA_022496165.2. Classification (NCBI taxonomy): domain Eukaryota; kingdom Metazoa; phylum Cnidaria; class Anthozoa; order Scleractinia; family Caryophylliidae; genus Catalaphyllia; species Catalaphyllia jardinei. The sequence goes on along the minus strand of JAEMPF020012201.1, from coordinate 13,493 downwards.
ATATCGGTTGAAATTTTTACTAGCTAAAAATTTGAATATGTATTTATCGTTGTGCAGGTTTGATGGGCGTTGATGGAGGACAAGTTTAGAAATCAGGCTCTGAACACGCGAACAACTTAATTACTTACCTCAAAAGTATGTTTTTTTGGACCCGGAACATTCGTGTTAATGCGTTAAACTCCAATGAACTTGATGTTTTACGATGTGTCACTCAAAACGCAACAAAAAGTTTATCATGCCGTGACTGCTCAAACATCAGCTTGAACAACTCGTTTGTTTTTGCTACTCAGGGAAGACTGGGCGGAACGTATTTCCAACAAAGTTGGATGGATTTTTGGCCCTAACAATTTCAGATGGTGGGCATAACCCGATGAAAATAGAAACAGCCATATATTTCAACCAAACCGTCAATATCTCAATGAAAACAGTCAGGGGCTTTCTATTTAACAAAAGATCATCGACTCTTTATTAAGGTTGCATAAATTTTGTTCTTTGATCATGCTGCGACCCTTGGGACTACCATTATTTTCTAAAGTATCTTGTTTAGTTTTTGCGGAATAAATAAATGGTGGTTATACAAAGACCTCTGCAGGGATCCAGAAGTCCTGGGGAAGGTTAAACAAATTAAGGCTCTTTGAATTTGGTATTCAGCCGACGAAAAGTGTTCCTTTAAACTGAACTCTGTAAGACGTTATCAGGCAAATCGCAGAAAGCTTCATCTTGACACGTTGAACTCAATATCGTTAAGAGAAACGGTTGTCTGAGGAAAGAAATACTTCAACTGTTTCCATTGGTCTGGTGTTGATTGTGAAACTAACTGTTGCCAAAAAACAACAAATTCAAGAAGACTCCAGAAAAGAATTGACTGCCCTGAGGCCAGAAAGGTTATTCTAGTTGAAAAATACAAAATTTCACTGACGCCCCCTTGCGTCAAAGTTTTGTCGAGTTATTTATGGGCAGAATTGTTGTCAGAAGAAGAGTGATCATCGCAGTAAATTTTCCAATTTATGCAATTGGAAAGAAGAAGCCTGAAAAAAATCAGGGCTTCAACGGGATTCGAACCCATGACCTCCGCGATACCGTTGCGATGCTCTACCAACTGAGCTATGAAGCCACACATTGGGAGCTAGGTCAATTTATTGAGTTCATATCTTCCCGTGCAGTGAATTGCGATGATCACTCTTCACTTTCATCTATATCCGCAGTACAAATATGAATTATTTCATATATACTTCACATCAATTCACTGCACGGGAAGATATGAACTCAATAAATTGACCTAGCTCTCAATGTGTGGCTTCATAGCTCAGTTGGTAGAGCATCGCACCGGTATCGCGGAGGTCATGGGTTCGAATCCCGTTGAAGCCCTATTTTTTTTTTTTTCAGGCTTCTTCTTTCCAATTGCATAAATTGGAAAATTTACTGCGATGATCACTCTTCACTTTCATCTATATCCGCAGTACAAATATGAATTATTTCATATATACTTCACCTTAATCGGAATACACTTTGTTTATTCTTTCAATGTAGCTCATGATAAATTATGAAGAGGTTTCACTCTCTAATCCTGTTTTAATGAAATTGATTTAATGAAAAGTCGTGCACATTTTACGGTGAACTTTGACAAACGTAACCGTAAAACTGGCTTTTCGAACTGAGTTTACGCGAGAATAAATGTATAATTCATCAGCTAATAAACAACTGGATTTGTCTTTGGCTAAACCTTATTGTAGAAAATTATAATTATAACTGCCTTGCCCAGGAACACTGGACACTGAACCGGCCAGACAGGGCTTGAATGAGATAAAACTACTCTGGAGTCCAACGCACCCACCCGTTCGGCAACCCTACCACCCATTCAAACCAGGAAATAGACTTTTATCTTTGATAGAGTTTGTTTTTGTCTCTGTAACAGATTTAAGACAAGAAGCAAAAAAGAACTGGCGGAAAAATGAAGCAGACATTCTGTTTGTTCGTCGCCGTTGTTTTCCTGTTTGGAGCTGCTGTCGTCCACGGTATGTCTTGATATCCAGTTGCCATTATGGTGTATTAAGTGAAATATTTTATTGGTGCCCTTGTAAGTTTCTAGTTTGAAACTGTCACAGTGTATCTCCTTGCACTAATTATTCGTGGTAATCCACAAGGCGGTCGCTTATACATTATATTCACCCAGATAATCGAAAAAACAAACAATTAATCAAAAGCCCAACCTAGTTAGTCATTGTAATAAAAATGAAATATTTTCTGCATTCGCTTATACACTTCAAAAAGTTCCAATCACGCAGAAAACGGAAAATCAGGATGTCTTAATTCCTAAAACTATTAATTTGGTTTCAAATCAAGTTTTTATTGAACGGGGAGAAAACGAAAAAAATGTGTGTTAATATGGCCAACATTAATAGCCCGTTTGCATGAACGTATAAACCAGTCTTATAAGGGTTAAAAATGGATTCGTTTAGTTTTCTTTAACGGATTCGTCGTAATTCACCTATAACTGATGGGAAATGGTTCTAACGAAAGTTTCATCTTCGCCGCATCTCAGTGTAACTGGTTTCTTTTTCCCTGACAGAACCTCTGTAAAGTAGGTGATATTAAACTCTCTTATCCTCCTTGTTGTATTTTCTACCCATTATTAACCCATTTTTTCTATATGAAAGAGTGGTTTTCATATCTTTAGGAGAAAACTCAGTCTTTTGGTAAAAAAAGAACGAACTTTTCTCTAACACCATTTTCGTAAATCCCGTCAAATAAAAAAAATCTAAAGTAAAGTAGATTCCTGTCAAGTAACTCCTGAGTTTTACCACGTCAGCTGGTAGAGCTTTTATGATGAAATTATTGGAAACACACCCATTTCGTCTGAGTAAAAATAAGATAATTTATAGACTAAAAGTAAATCTTTATGTATTATATAGGTACAGTATCTGCAGCCTTGGAAAATGTAGATTGCTCCGATGCCTCAAGGATCAGTTTTACGATCGACATACCTGATTTTGCTGAATGGGAAGGTTCCACTGACCAACGTTCTTGGAGTTTAAACAATGTAGCTGACGTAGAATGTGAGCCGGAGTTTGATCAAGGCACTGGCCTGGTAACGTACTCCAATATCAACGTCGACATCTGTGCTCCAGGCGACCCGGTTATAACTCCCGACAATAGCAAATTCAAATACGAGTTTGTAATTTCAGTTGCTGCAGTAGCTGGCTCCACCATTGACCCTGTTACTTTCCAGTATGACCACGACTACGTCGTCACGTGCTTTTACAATAGGGAACAGGAAAACTTAATGGCGTCTTTTCAACCTCGTCATTCACTAACAGACAGTGGCTCAGGTAAGTCCAAATCACTACTTGAATAAGAACCAACCACTTAAGTGATATTCCGGCCTCTCTTCTGCGTTATTTCAAGACGACATTTTTCCGATAGACTGCACTCTTGAATTAAAAAAACTAGATCATTGGATAATGGAATTTAATGTGTTTTCATTGGCTTAGCCATCATTTAACTATTATATAATAACCAAATCAATGCGCGCGCTCTGATTGGTCAAACAGGTATGGTCTTTTTGTGCCAATAAACTGGTGGAAAACTCGCGCGTCTTCTGAATTATAATATAGAAGCAATAGACCACAATTTACTATGGTTTATAGGCTGATAAACCACGCGGGATGTTGGTAGAACACGAGAAGAATTCGTAAATCGCTCGCTTGCGGCTCCGCGTGATTTAAGAATTCTTCGCGTGTTCTTCCAACATCTCTAGTGGTTTATCAGGCAGCTTATAAACCATAGAAACTTGTGGTCTATTGCTTAATTGCTCTACAAACTATCGTCACACCATTTATCAGGCGGGTCCCCAAAGATGGGCTTGCCCACCTGGCTCAGCGAACATGTAGCAAGAAGGGAGGTCGTCCCTTTTTGTAGGAACTTTGATGTTTCATGCTGCTTTTTTATGATAGCATTTGGGAGAGGCAAAGATACGACCATCAATTCTTGTGGAGTGATTGATGATTTATCTCATTTACAGAAGTCATCCAAAGAGTAAGGGTTAAGCCTTTCAGTGGTTCTCTTTTTAATACCTATTGTCAGAAGTCCCATAATTGTTACCACTGGGCTTTTGTTCTTCAAAAAATGCCAAAATTTTCGTGTTCTCTTTTTACACTGATTCAGACGTATAAAGAGCTGTTTTATTCTCTTTTATTCTCTTGTGTCCATTTGATAATTCACTAGACAGTCGTCTGTTATTATAGACTTGCTCTGTACAAAATATAAGGTGCAAGAACTTAGAAGACGTTTAGACGTTCGTTGACACTACATCAAGTAGTAGAGGAAACTGCTGTATGGCAACAATGAAGGCTCATGTTAAATCCTACGTGCAGATCGCAGCAATCGAAGCTTCATGTACGTACGATGTTTTGACTTCAAAAATGGATTTGACTATCTGATGTGAAACATTTTACCATGTAAACTTCAACACACAAAACAAAGAGAGTGGCAATTTTTTTTAACAAAGTAAAAAGTTTCCAAGGTGATCGCCTGACCAGGCGACTGGTGTGTTTTCCTTGTCGGCCGAAACCGAAAGGAAATGGCCCAGTGCGGTCAGCGCCACTTTTCAACAGCTTTATGTGTCCTTAAGAATTATAGTAGTCAACGATTAACTTCTGTAATTTCTGTCTTGATCTGAAATGATTATCTTCTAATATATTTCGTTAAAAAACTTCTTCTTTCCTTCTTCTTTTTCATGCATTTGTCGGGTTAACTGAATAGCTGCCACTATTGGGTCATTGACCCGACACCCGTCTCTTCTTTAGAACACTGCTAATGAAGCAGTTCTTAAAACATGCAATACGCCAGCTCAAAAGCAGACTTGTAACAGCAATCTTTTTCCTCAAGTTGTCCGTTTTCAAGGAAGATGTTATATTTTAGAAGGTTATAACTTAACTGGAAGCCGTTCTTTTTTTCCGGTCATAGAATTCTGAATATGTTCTTCCTTTTCAGGTGTGGAGGATTTCATAATTAAGTTCACCGTTCACAAGGTCGATGGCGATAGTGAAGTTACTACCATCATTGACCTACGAACTGAGGTATACGGCAAAATACAGATTTTTGGTTCTAATAGTCTTCCGCAAGGTCTGGATGTTCATTTGGTAGAGGTCACTGCCGATAATGATAATGTACCTGATGGCGTCGAATTTCCATTGATCACTGACGGGTAAGTATGGGCTGTTCATAACATTTGACCACATAAGCTAGCGTTCATAATTCAGATTAAACGATCCCGAGAGAAAATGAAGGGTGTATGTAAGAAAGTTAATCCTCCATATATGCATTATTCCTAAGTTAATCCCTTCAGAAGTTATTTTAGCTAACTCCCGAATGACGCAAATCTTCAAGCGTTAAAATGGCTAACTTTGCGAAACGGACTTTGGTCACGTGGACAGTCCAAGCAATAAACACCTGGGCCGGGTTGTTCGAAAGCTGGTTAATGTTAACCCAAGATTAAACGTTAACTGAGGCATTATTTTTTCTTGTTTAAAAATGTTTTTCACCTCTAAGGTTTGGTGTAGTTTGAGATTACTACAGCTCAAAACTAAAGGGCAAACAATATAAACAGATTACCTAACCAAAAAGTTACAAAACTGAAATTAAAATTCTCGCTAACCCTGGGTTAGCTTAATCGGGCTTTGAACAACCCGGCCCTGCACAACACGCGTGGTGATATTATCCGCGGGAAGACTGGATACCATACCTGGAATAAGAAAACACACGGCGGTTACAAACATTACCAGTAGACAACGCATGGTTAAAATAAAAATTTTCTGGTTTACTTGACGTTTCGTATGCAACAACATACATCTTCAGAAGTGAACGGTTATAACTGTTACAAACATTTCAAAATACAAAAATAAAGAGGGGAACTGGTGACAAGATAAAAAAAAACAATGACAAATTTGATATTACCGATAGTTGATACTTCCGGTAGAAATTAATAAAGAAATAGCTTTTCGCTACTGACATTTTCATTAAGTGAGGGTTTTAACTCACTGATCAAAAGAGTTTCCTTAATTTTACATTGTAAGTCGGACTTTCTAGTAGCGATGACTTCAAAATGGTCCCATTTGATGTTGTGACCGGTAGAGATTATATGGTCAGCCAAAGCGGAAGCGTGACAATCTTGTGTAATAGCTTTAAAATGTTCAGTCTTCCTATCATGTAATCGTCGTTTAGTTTTTCCGACGCAGAAAGAGTCGCCGGCAGTCCCAACAAGCAGCCTTGTACACTACTTTAGATCTTTGAGAGCGGCTAAAACGGTCTTTGTATGGAAAGAACCATGCATGTATTATTAGAAATAACCTTAAGATTGACAAAACCATAAAATTTACTAACACAAGATTTTACACGTCGCGTAAGAACTTCACTTTGGGAACCTAAAAACGACAAGACAAGGAATATATCTTTCTTTGGAACAGTGGTAATAGGTTCAGCAGGCTTGTTCTTTTGTCTGTTCAGAACATGATTAATGTTATAACAAAGCACGCTTCTCGGGTAACCATTCTGAAGGACAGTTTTCTTAAGGAGAGAAAGAGAGAAAATGAATGCCCCATCGAATTCCGTACTTATTAGCTCTTCGCGCATCTGTGCAGCGGTTTCAAATGCCTCTTAAAGGGTTAAATTTTGTTAAAACGTTAGTAACATTTGAATTATTTACACAACAGAGCCACATCTACATAATATGACTAAGATCGTTTGCCTCCGTTGACTCACCTTCGATATTTTTAACATATTTTTAAGTCCCTGTAGACCGTGCTCAATTATATGGGACAATTTTTCGAAATCAGTATAGCTTATCTCTGAAACGAAGACGGTGACCCCCAATTTGTTTTGCATTTCTGGCACAAGTAACTCACTATCTGCCTGTAGTAAAAATTTTAAAAAAATCTATCTACTGGAACATTTTGGCGCGAACGTCCTTAAAGGATAATACATGATATTGCCCCGCGTTTCAATGTTGCTAACATCAGTATCAAGGTGGAGATGATAGTTGTATCACGTTGTGAATATAATAGACATTTGCATGTGATATCACTCAAATAGTTTCGCGCGGATAGAGTCCCTCTGCCCGTCCCTCTACCCGTCCCTCTACCCCCAAAATTCAAGACTACCACGCTTGTGCTCACACTCTATGCACTCGATCATGTCAGCTACTGTGACCATACGAATGATTAACGAAATCGGACCAAAATTTACAAAGTCAGTCTCTTGAATTGGTTACTATAGTGATTGTAATCAACGTTGTGATTGATGGATTGAGTGGAGATGACCTAAATTGATTGGCTCATGAAACTGTCCAATTACAGGTGTCTGATTTCAGCCAACTGTCCCATGACACTGTCTGATTACAACTTCGCAGATTAAATAGAGCAAAATACAGCAGTTTATGCACTAATCGCATTTTACGAAATTGTAATTGTTATGATATTAAAGGCGACTTAAGGCGATTTTTCGATTTTTGCGATGCTCTACCAACTGAGCTATGAAGCCACACATTGGAAGCAAGGTCAATTTATTGAGTTCATATCTCCCGTAAGGAGTGAAATGATGTAAAGTTGATATGAAATAATTCATATTTGAACTGCGGTTGTAGATGCAAGTGAAGTATGATCGTCGAAGTAAATTTTCCAATTCAAGCAATTGAAGCCGTTAAAGCCGTTGAAGCCCTGATTTTTTTTTTCAGGCTTCTTATTTCCAATTGCTTAAATTGGAAAATTTACTGCGAGGATCACACTTCACTTGCAATAGCAACTTAGGCGAATAAGGCAACTTTAGGTCCCAGAGTAGGCCTCTTCAGTAAAAAACACACGATCGAGGACACCGCCTTTCAATTCGCCGATGAAATCCAACAGATCGACGCCTGTCAGCGACGGTGACGTTTTAGTATTTTATGATGTCACTGCGCTTTTTCGGGCGCTTTTTACGAACGTACCTGTTGACTTGACCATCCAGATCCTAGCAAACAAAGCCTTTACAAATGATTGGTGTAACAAGACGCACGGCGTTAAATCAGTTGAAGAAAGAACAACTGATCGAGCTCCTCCAAGTAGCAGTGAAAGAACAGCTGTTCTAACTGTTAGCTCTGAGAGTGTGAGATGTCGGAAACAACACTTCTCTCAGACCCTGTTATTTTCCTCCAAATCTTGCCAAAATCTTTGCAAAAGATGTACAAGTAATGTCTCTACAGCTTCTTTTTCTCCTGAGTATATCATACCAGGAAACATCCGGCTCACACATACCAAAAAAATCACAGGTAATCGAAACGTGCATTCGCCAAAAACGAGCTCAAGCGGCGATTTTTGACCGTATCTGACGTCATTTTTCGTCGGGTGACTTAGATACGCAACGTGCAGGGATCTTCTGCTGGAACCTCCCTATTGGTCGAGGACAAGGCCTGTATGGAAGATTAACTATCTCACGGTTAGGGTCTGGGTTAGGCTGACCTTCATCTTCCCCTGACTGTTCTTAAAGGAGGTGCGTCACCGTTAAATGGTTGGAAAAATTTAGCCTAAATTTTTCAATTTCGTTGTTGTAATCCATGTCAATCTTCGCCATCCTTTTTAACCATCCTTGTTCCGTTATGGTTTATTATGTCTTTAGTGTTTTTGTATCTCTCTAAAGTATTATTTTCAGGTTTCCTTCAATTTAAAAGTAATTTTGTCGATGGTCAAAGTAACTCATAATACCATAACGCAGCTCCTTTAACACAGTAAAGCAAAGTTGAATTCTCGGGGCGTGGTGCTGCTTTTCCAGGCTCTGTGAATATAAAAGCATGAGGATTTCACGAGCTGAATTGTAAGAAAGGTTAGGAAAAATTGTAGGACACGGTATTCCGATTCAGGGCAACGGCTGAACCATATCAGAGGAACGTTTGGTGACTATCGAAATACAATATACACACATAGTAGCATTTTTTTCTTCAAGCAATGTCTTTAAAATACGTAGTTAACAGGTTTTAATACACTTGTGAGTATTCTAATGGCTCTGATTTCTTTACTTAGCTGTGGGGATTCACCGATTGTTACCTCCATTACATGCGATGGTGACGGAGATGACTTGTTTTTCTTTGATATTTTTCGATTTCCTGGTCAAACTGACGATGATGAAGTTTACCTCAGGGCCAAGGTCATTGTTTGCCTAGAAAGTAATCCGACCTCAGTCTGCAAAACTGAATGCGCTGCCTGCACTACCCCAAGACATGCGCGAAAGAGACGTGGCACTCTTGAAGAACTCCAGCAAACAGAATTCTATGTGGCCGCTGGTCCATTCAAAATCCGAGACCTCGATAACGGGCAAGGTTTGTGATTAGAATAATTGATTTTATATACATACAAACCTCCCAAACTAGGATCCTCCAAAAATGCAAAGGCGAAGGTAGAAGTCGACTGTAGATTACTTTAAGTCGATTTGTGGGATGTTAATTAAACCTTGTCAGTCGTAACGGCTTTCTGGATTGCTTCGAATGATTAATCTGCGAATACTCAACAGTTGGTTGCACACGCTGACTACAAAAGACCGGCTTAAAATTTTCGTTTTAATAATGAATATACCTTGTTTTCAGTTTTTCTAATAATCACAGTCTTGTTAATATCTTCTGGGAAGAGGCAGGGAGTGAAGGGAAAGGGGACTGGGGATATTTAAGACTTGTACTGACTCATGATCGATGCTAACTCACCACTAGATATGAAGGAAAATGTGATTTGATGAATGTCTCAATCCTTGGGTCTTCCAGCCTAAGTCTAGTTACAAGATAATCTGGTTTTATCAACTGAGTTGATAATGTGAATTAGCGGTGGCTAATTCACATTATCAACTCAGTTGATAAAACCAAATTAACTTGTAATACTCCCACCGACGCAGCACCACAGTTTCTTTAGAAACTTACCCCTTTATAAGTCTAGTTACGCCGAGCCGAAGTCATTTTTGACATGACGTGTTATTATTTTCATAGATTCAGGAGCTGCTGCTGGCGAGGATGAGGGAACTAAAGGAACACCTTTCCCTGCTTATATGATCGCTGTTGTGGCTGTCTGCGGTCTCTTGGCCGTCGCTATTGTTAGCGCCGTCGTGCTCCTTTTGTTTCGCCGACGCCGTCAAAACGTAGCAAATGTTGAATTGCAAAACGAAGATTCAGTTACCGCCTAGTCACATGTTTGGAGCAGAAAAAGCTTAACTCACTTATACATAAAATAAACTGCACGAGTGAAACTAACTTTTGTAGCATGCGTTGTATGTCTTAAGGGTTTGATTTCAGAGGTAGTCAAGTAGTGGATTTTGACCAGAAAGACGAGAGCTATGAACATAGGAGAGAAGCGCATACCAAGTGTTTTCACTACCCCGTTAAGTTGTTTCAATGATATTTTTAAGCAGACTAATTACGAGGAAAAATCGTGGTGATTGAAACGAAACTTTTCCCGTGTAATAGTTTTCAGACGATATCGAAGACAATGAGGAGACTATTTAGGGGAATATCTTGTCTTACTGAAGCTCTCGGATAATCAGTTGAGAACGTGTAAAGGAATACCTATATTTCCTTATCGTTTAGTTAAGATGTATGTTTAGTTTCATGTTATTAACCCCGAGGGACTTCCACACGAAATGGACCGGGAAGATCATCGGATATTTCAAAAGGATCTCCTGAAAGCATGCTAATTCTTTTAGAGATGCCAATTCTTTCTGACAGGTCTTTTTTGTCAAATTTTTAAGTTTGATTCAAAATACTGGAATAACTTTAACTGTGGTCATTTTGGTTGTCATGTTAACAAAAGAGGCGCCGTATACATCAAACGGAAGAATTTGAACTTCTTTTTAAAAGTCAGATGATCTCCTGTGTCGCTTTGAGATGTGAGTCGTTTCAACACTTCCATTTAGTCTTATTACTAAGTACAGCCAAGGTTTTGGTCCAAAGCCTCAAACCAAGAGCGCAATTATGTCTCATTAGGTCTGATTATTTGCCTAGGTTTGTTTATTTACTCGACACTTGCTATAAGCTGCACCATGCACAAAAATAAAATCGTGTCTTTGAGATGCTAAACATGTGTCGAGTTCTTCCTTCCCCTCAGCTTCGATTGACACTCACTCCATCTCCCAAGGGTCATATTTGAATAAAGAACAATACTAAAGAATAAAACAAAAATCCGCAACTTTCAATTGAAAGTTAAATTAAATAGTAATTTTCAGCAAAATCCATTCGGAACTGTAGACTGTACATTCCTCTCCTTTAGAACGTAGCGGCTTAAAATTTGGAATAAGGCATTTTCGACATGTGAAAATTCCTTCTTGGTGGCTCGGGGGAATAAAAGAAAACGAATCTCATGGAGGTTAAGGGATGAATATCTATTTCTTTTGTTTTACTTCCGGCCAAAACCTCGGAGCCATGCTAAAATTAATTTTAGATCGAAAATGACCTTTTCCTCACCATTTGACGAATTCTCTATACTTCCCAGTCTCCCATCAATGAAAAACAATGACGGGAAACCGAAACCGCCGTCTTTTTCGGTTCGCAGTATTTCCTTGTGATTGCTTTCGATCGCCTAGTAATTTTTGCTTTGCTCCTCATGGCCTCCCGAATAAGACCTGAGGTTTGTAACTCCTGTTCGAGTTGACAAGGGATTCCTTTCCCTTGCATACGGCTGGCAAGCCTGATATTTGAATTGACCAATCAGGATTCAGCAGGTGGGAAAATCTTTACTGTCCTGACATCAATCTAAGTTAACAGGAATAGCATTGAAATCTGGCAACCTTTTCTCACTGGAGATGGCATTAAATATTCACGAAAAGGGATATACAATTCCCAAAACCATATCAGATTGTAAAAAGTGAAAAATATGAAACATTTCGTGGCTCCAGGCGTCCAATTTCACGCCAAAAATGGGGTACCCTCGTCCGGCTCGTAGTTCGTCGAGTGTCGCTAGGTAGGGTAATAGTTGTATTATTTTGAACACAATATGCTGTTCCTCTTCAAATTAATCCCTATCATAACAAGCCAAAGCAACTTTACCATTGCCTTTATTTTTGTGAGCTTCAAAGAAATGTCGTTTCGGCAGGACAGCTAAGTTTTGACTGCCGCTCGTACTGGGGGCGCAGCCGTCGAATATGCAAGGTCTAAACTAATAATTAACTCCGGGGGAACTACCATATCTATAGATAAAAAAACAAAACAGGAGCACTGGTGGAAAAATTCGAAGAACCCCTGAGGTACCAAGATCCTATTGTGTGGGCGTGATACCAATCTGTGGACTTTTTTAGGCTGAACCTGTGCGTACAAGTCATCTTTGGTCTTCTTTTGACTTCTGACTGAATGTCAAAGCGCCGCGCATGTGTGGGTAAAATGATTTTTTGAAGCAGGGCTTAAATTCGAAATTAGGCTGAAAATTATATAAGGAATAACTTTAAGAAAAATCTCGTTCTTGGGATCACATGAAAGTTTCGAAGTTTGAACTCGCAGGTTTCTTTGTGCGCTTAAAAAATAAGGAAATTATAACCATCTTATAAATTGCAGTACATACTTTGCTATCATTGAGTTGAAATCAAACGAACAATAGTGTCAATCATTCTGCTTTCTCTCGCACAACTCAAGAGAAGGATTTTCTATTTTGTTTTCTAGAAGACGGTCAAGTTCCTTCCTCAAGTCTTTAATAAGTGTAGCAATCTGCAAGAAAGGACAAAAGGGCATTCAATAAATCGGCTCCATTCCTCCACGTTCTACACTCTGTATAGCTTTTGCTCAAAGAGCGCGCGAAAACACTGGAAACAGGTCATGGCTATATTCTCGGTACAGGACTGACTACAATGAGCGACAAAAATGTTTAGACACTTGGCATTAAAATTCGATATTTGAATGTCTTGGAAACATTCCCACCCCTTCCGCCCAAACTACGTCTATTTTACTATTTCTTAGACTGCACAGACTACAGCGCCTACAAAACATTGAATTGAAGGGACGGGGGTATCAGAGAATTAAAGCTGAATGCAAATGAAATAGAATAAGTGCCGGGTTAGATAGCGAAAAAGCGGTAGTTTGCAGTTAAGGCCAATGTGCAATGCAGGGAGGCTTTTCCAATCGGCCGTTCCGAAATTCAGAAGGGAACGGGGGCGAGTTTCAAATTTTAACAAATCGATAAACTGACACCACCACATGAACGATCATGTCGAGATTAGCTATTTGACTAAGCTATGAACCTTGAAATATGGTTTAAAATCCATACAAGCGTCTTCAATTTTGAAACAGCGTCCCCCCAAAACTAAATAAAGTCATAAAATTCTTTTAGAACTTTTGTGACAAATGTAAACCTACAAAGAAGCTGGGATGAAAATCACTATGTTTGCCCCTTTTCAAGAGTATCACAGAGATCATAAAAATATTAGGAGTTTATATGGGTTTGGCGGACGTTGTCTCAAAATTAGAGACGTTTATATGGATTTTGAACCATATTTCAAGGTTCTTA
>JAEMPF020012200.1:30000-34372 GCA_022496165.2 Catalaphyllia jardinei | reverse complement strand
CAATTAAATTCCAATAGTATAGAAATATGCGTGTTAGTGACGATTTTAGTATATTTTGTCATCACCAACACTCTATTTTTCCAATGCATATGAGAAAATTACGATGAGGTGACTTCAATACTTAACCTTACTGTTTGATACTGTCCTTACCATATAAAGGCGCGAAGGTCGAAAATTTTATTCATCATGTGCAAAGGATAGGACTATTCACTAAAGCTAAATTGCTCTCATTTCCGTAGCGTATAAATTAAGATGTCATGTGAACGTGGGACAAACTTGACAGCTACTTTTATATCTCAGTCAATAATCTCAGCCGGTATAACACGCGACAAATTGCGTAACGCAATTAAATTCCAACATTATAGAAGAATACGTTTTAGTGACAATTTTTTTGTGTCATTATAGCTCTTCAAGAAAACTGTCCCGTGGGTTAAAAGACGACTTCTCTTTGACCTTTCACTAAAACAACAACAATAAGGAGCCTATGGGTCCCTTAAAACAATATATTGTTAGTTCAATATTTTGACGGCAAAAGCAACGTAACAATAAAACTATAAACAATTATGTATAAACTACTGTAGTAAGCCATTTGGATCAAGTTATGAAAAAATACTAATGAATCAATAAAACAGAATTGCTCATTAAGACATGGTCCTGTCTAAATATATCTGTTGAAACTGCAACCTCTCTGTTAACACTCGAAATTTGTGTCCATTTATCATGTTTATAATTTTTTAAATACTTATGCAAGCATGATTCATTTATGGGGCGATTGGCACCCGGCCAAAGATTTCAATTTCTTGTATTTTATCAGTTTATGGTTATATTTAAACTACTTGGCACACTAACAGTGCATACTCACCAGACATTACATGATCACAAAATCAAAAATTAAAGTTCACAACTCAAACAAACAGTCAAAACAGTAACAGTGATAATAATCCGATAAACGGAGAACATGAGGCTCTGAGACAACGAAAAAAATTATTGTCTCTTTTTGAAGCCCTAATTAAGTTACTTTCAACTGCCCAGAAGAAGCTCTAAAGGACTCTACTATTACCACTCAAGCGTTCCGTAGTAAATGAAGCTAAATGACGAATTTCTTGAAGGCACTAGAGGAACAGTGGAAACGTAACAATGCTGGTTAATCGTCGTAAAATCGCAAGATCAAAACTGAAACTGTAACAAATAACTATAATCATAAGAAAACATGAAACTCTCCAAGTCCAGGAAAATGATTGCTTCTTCAGTTCTGAAGCCCTAAATAACAACATTTACTTCTTAAAAGCTAGGCTGTTTGAAACTACTGTATAAGAGAGGAGGGGCTGAATAGGTTCGAGCATCAACAGATTTGGCCAGAACAAATTGCGAAAGATTTCCAAAAAAAAAGAGAAGATTAGTGGATTTCACAAATAAGGCGGTCGCCAGCAGGCCGAAATTAAGTGGTTCAGACGGATCTTTGGCCTCCCTTGGCTGGTATATTAATGCTTTTGCGGTTTTTGGAATCAGTTTTGATTCGTTAATGCGCTCCTTTAATTGATCACCATTACATTGATGTTTTTTTGCTAAAATCGTCACTAAAACGTATAATTCTATACTACTAGAATTTAATTGCATTACGAGATTTGACGTGCATTGTTCCGACTGAGATAAGGTAACTGTCACGTTTGTCGTGCGCTCAAATTGCGTTACGCAGTTTGTCACGCATTGTATTGACTGAGATAAAGTGAGCGTGAAGTTTGTCGCGCGCTCTGATGACATTCTATGGTATGCTTCACAATTTGGCTAAGGTTTTCCCTGAAGAAAGAATGCTTTAGGCCGGTGGGTCTTGGTTTTAGACCAGTGGGTCTTTGTTTTAGACCGGTGGGTCTTTGTTTTAGACCAGTGGGTCTTTGTTTTAGGCCAGTGGGTCTTCGTTTTAGACCACAGGGTTTTCGTTTCAGACCACAGGGTCTTCGTTTTAGACCAGTGGGTCTTCGTTTTAGACCACAGTGTCTTCGTTTTAGACCAGTGGGTCTTCGGTCTTCATTTTTGGGTCTTCGTTTTGGACACATCCCTAGTAATAGTTATCACTAATAAAGCTGCCCCCGCTTTCTTTTATTTCTCCTGATTGAAAACAATAATATATATATATATATTATTAGACATTTTGTTGTGAAGTATCGCTGAGTATTTTTACGAGTTGTGCCATATTTTGGCGAGCCCGTAGGGCGAGTCAAAATACAAACAATGAGTAAAAATTCTCAGTGATACTACACAACAAAATGTCTAATAAGAGATTTATTATCTAACACGGCAAAGTTTTATGTAAGTGTGGGCGAATTTCGCGGATATTTACGGGGAATGTGACAGAAGTTTGCAAAGCGGAACGGGAAATCCAGCTAACTGATTGGTCAATAGCAAACAAACCTGTCTAACTGGTCCTCCGGTACTCTACGAGTTGCAGTTGGATAATAATGAACGTTATTGTATGAACTGAGATTTTATATTGTTTGTAAACTATATCACTCATACTGTTCAAGTAACTTAGGGATCTTACCATAAATATGATCCAAAGAATCCACTAAGTGAACTAAACCAACACATTCTGTTTAACTCATTCTATCACATGATATTCTTTCATTCTGGAAACAAATATCAAACCTCTGTTGTTCTAGTTTGATACTGAAACACTGAACCGTTTGTCTTGATCATAGTTAATGGAGGGGACTGGTTTGGAAGCCCGGCAAGGCCAAAAAAACAGAACAATAACATACAACAAAGAACTTTGACGAGTTTCATAACCATTCCCCTCTATTAACTTGATATACCAGCAAACATATGTCGAAAGGAGAACAGAAGTTGATATTTTTTCCGAGATATAAACAGAAGTATCTCATTACAGTCGCCATATATGCAAATTAGAGTGAAGCTTTTTGTCCTCAACAAAAATGCTGCAAAACATCCCTGCTAGTCACCCAGCTGTCACATGGGTCTACGCCACGTAAAAATAAGCGATCCAAGTAAACAAGATGCCAAAGGTAAAACTGACGATTGGAAGGGTATTTAGGTATTTAGTTGCAACTGTACCACACTGGCATCAAATTTCTATAGTATTCTTCAGAATTTCCTATGATACCCTCTGAGCTGTTTTTCTCCCAAAATCAATCTTCAGGATCTTTGAAAGCGTTTTTCAATTTGTTTTAGATCAGAATCTCTGCCATTTCGAAGGGAATTTATTTGATCACGTTGAAATCGTAATGCAGCCCATATTGTAATTATTGGAATGTAATTTTTTTGACCTTAAAATGCCACTCGAAGATGGCGAAACCCGACCTATTACCCGAGACTGCCGTGCGCACCTAGTTTCTTCAAATTGGGATTGATTTGCATACTACACAATATTTCACACATTCTTTATATGTACACACACAGATAATGCCTCCTAGGGTTTTAGCCTCTGGGCTAAACCCCGCAGGGCAATAATTAATTACTGTCTAAACTGAAGATATGATTGGTCATCGCAGTTATGCACACAACTCAAGCAGTTGTGAAATTAAGCCTGATACAGAAAAGTCAGGCCTGAACAGGATTCGAACCCAAGACCTCTGCTATACTAGTGCAGTGCTCTACCAACTGAGCTACATGTATCAAGCCAACTGGGAGCTGGTCACTGTGTGAGTTCGTAAAATATCTGTAGAAAGTGAAGAATGCAAGTGAATATATGAAATTTCATATGATTGAAGTGCACAGAATGATATGAAGATATGATTTATCATCGCAGTTATCAGGGCTCGAGACTAACAGTAGCCAACTAGCCACAGACTGGTAAAAAGTCCATTTTGGCTAGTGGATTTTGTGTTTTACTAGCCAATTTGGCCAGTGAAAATTTATGAGCACTAGAGGCTGAAAGGAAACCGAATAAAAGTTAATTCCAAATTTTTCACTAAACAAAATTAAGTCAAAGCATGCAGAATTTAAAACATCAGCTGTAATAAATATACTGTAGGGACGCATGAAGCATCTGGAGGTTTCATACTCTTTGAAATTAGTCGCAGTTGTTCGAAAATATGAATGACACCTAAATAATATTGATGCCTGATGTATGTTTGCAACTTGTAAATAAAGTTACAATGGAACAAATTATTGTGTTCATGAAAAATTGTGAATCGGCATTTTGAAAGAAAGGAATGTTTGCGAAGGGGAGCTGCAACGTTCTGTGAGAATTTCTCACGGAAGTGAAAATCTCAGTTTTTGTTGTTATGCGATGCCAAAAATAACAGGCTCTTTGCATGATCTGGTCACATGGTACAAAATCACACATGCTGGTGAGCAAGTTGCACAGTGGGACTTCCAAAACAAAGGCAGGTCCAGGTGAACTGGTACGAGTTGC